>JBBJLS010023097.1:0-14989 GCA_037577275.1 Bryconaethiops microstoma
GAGGGAGGGAGAGAGAGGGGGGTAGAGGGAGAGAGGGAGAGAGAGAGGGGTAGAGGGAGAAAGGGAGAGAGAGAGAGGGGTAGTGAGGGGGGTAGAGGGAGAGAAAGAGAGAGGGAGTAGAGGGAGAAAGAGGGTAGAGGGAGAGAGAGAGACAAAGGGTAAGGGAGAGAGTAAGTGAAAGAATGAGAAGTAAAAGAGAATATGTGCATTAAGAAAGAGATGGAGAAGGGAGAGGGAGAAAGAGAGAGGAGGGTAGATGAGAGAGAGAGAGAGAGAGAGAGAGAGAGAGGGAAAGAGATAGATGAGAAGGAGAGTAAGGAGGAGCATAAGCAAAAGAATGAGAAATTAAAAAATCGGAATATATTTAATTACAAGGTTATGATGGAGAAGGTAAGAGAGAGAAGGAGGGGTAGATGAGAGAGGGAGCAGGAGCAAAGGAAAAAGAAGAACTAATAATTGATTATTTCTATAATTAATTAGCCTATTATTTGACTAATCAGTTTGCTTTTACTTTGCCCTGTTACAGCAGCAGGAGCATTTATAATGTTATTATTATTATTATTATTATTATTATTATTATTACAGGTATTCGTGCAATGTGTGTTCTTGTATGGTCCAGTGAAATGGTGCCAGACTGTGACTATTAGAGCTCAGGCTTCAGTTCGGGTCATAAATATCAACGGTTGTAAGATGAACACATGCTAATTTTTGCTAGCGCTCACATTACAGTACAGTAAACCCCCACTTTAACGCGGATTAGCATCCGCGGTTTCAATCTATCACAGATTTTTTCTGAGAACTGAACTAATAATTGTTCGCTGAAACCCCGCACTAACGTGGAAACTGCAGATATCGTCCTCATTTTTTTTGCTTTTGTGATGTCTGGGCCTCGTCTGCTATGCCCCCTCGTCCTCGTGCTGGGTTGCTAAGCACCACGCCCAAACATAAACAACCCAGCACGAGGGCGATGGGGCGTGGTGGACGAGGCCGGATGTCACAGCTTTTTTCATGGCAATATATAATTTTTCATGCATTTTAGTGCTAAATTATTAAGAAAAATGTAATTTACTAATTTTATAACATAAATATTCACGTGAGTTCAGCTACATTTCCATATTAAAAATAACTGTAAATGTTTTGGTACTGTCCAGAGAACACAAAGAAAGCGCATCTTAGGATGTTGAAATACCGCTTTCCCTCGTGGAGCGTCTCGAGTGTTCTTGTGTTTTTCATTTTGTTTTTCTTAAAGCCCTGTATTTTTATTACTGTAAATTAAATTGATTTCTTACTGTGTTTACCTGCCTATACCAAAGAAAACGACAGCGCATACCAAAGAAAACGCCTGTGCATGAATTACAGCACAGTCTATACAGGGGCAACATAGGTATTTTACATTCTTGCACTGCGGGAGTTCAGTGTAAACTGTACAGAATGAATATTTTTATACTATAAAAATAGGCATTTCTAGGCATTTTTTTTTACTACATCACAACATCACAGTTTCTCACTATACGTGGGTGCTCTTGGAACTGTATATTCTAGTAGTATATTATTTAAACCTGGATGTCTGAAGAGTATTAAAGTGGTCCGGTGTTGTGTGTAAAGTTTGTAACAGGCATTTGAACATACTGTATGTGTGAGTTTGTGTGCTGCATTTCTACAGAGCCTCTTTTAGTAAAGAATCACTATCTGACACACACCCACTGGTTATACCATTTGACACGCACTCATAGTCAGTGATGGAACTAGAACCTCCAGAAGGTCTGGAGTGGTGTTCTCCTGAGACTGGTCCTGCCCCCTGTAGACCGGAGCATGATTCCTTTACCTGTGCAGGTGGTCTTGTACACAGAAATGCGGATGTCAGGCTGTTGTGGTTTAGAGCGCCGGCTCGTTAAAGCAGATTTATGAAAGGTGTACCTGGTTCAGCAGGGTGAAGCAGCACGTGCTGCTGTGTAATTGATTATAAATGTACTTGAGCTGGTTGAAGTAGTGCAGATGGTAAACAGGCTGTAATTCATCTGTGGGCTGTTTTTAACTGTGTTCAGTGGGTTGATCACCTCTCTCTCTGTCTCTCTTGCTCTCTCTCAGTCCCTTTGTCTACTATTCAATTTCAGTTCAATTCAATTCAAGGTGCTTTATTGGCATGAACTACATTTCTATTGCCCAAGAATGGATTACAGAGATTAAGACATTAGTTGATCATTAAAAGACTGAACATCTTGAAATATTATATTGTAAGGTGTAAGGTGGTTTAAAAAATATATACTTATAAATACATACAAAAATACATACACACACACACACACACAAACACACACATATATATATATATATAATGTCTCGGCATCATTCCGGGGGAGGTGGGGTTTGCGCGCCGGGGTCTATGTCTCCGCATAGTATGAAGTCACAAATTAGGTACGCATTTGTGCTGTGAAGACTGAAAACTGGTGCACATTTTGTGTACTACTTATGTCTATGCGTGCTTGCGTAACACTTGTGCCAACCCCTGTATATATGTGTATTTTTGTATGTATTGATAAGTATATGTTTATTTTTTAATACACCTTATACCTTACAATATCATATTTCAAGATGTTCAATCTTTTAAAGATCAACTAATGTCTTAATCTCTGTAATCCATTCTTGGGTAATAGAAATCTAGCTAATGCCAATAAAGCACCTTGAATCAAACTGAATTACATTGAATTAAATTCGATTCAAGGTGCTTTATATTTATTTATATATATATATATATATGTATGCTCTCTCGCCATTGTATACTCTCTCTCTCTCTCTCTCTCTCTCGCTCTCTCTCTTTCTCTTTTGTTCTCATTTGTTCCTCTGAAGCTATTTCCTGTAATATAACTTCTTTAACTCACATCAAGGCCCATGGTGGTACAGGACCACCTGTTGCTTTATGATTAGGGGTAATTGTGCGTGAATGTGAGTCTATGTGTATGCATTTGTGTGTGTGTGTGTGTTTGTGTATGTATGTGTGCAGCATTACCTCCTCTGGTGTTTTTAAAACACACACCTTCCAATAAGCTCCGTCTTTAAGGCATCGATGTAAAAAGTTTCTTATCTGTATTAGGACTTCAGGACAGCAGTAGCACTTTGTTGGAAGGCAGTTGTTGGCAGCTTCCAGACATCTACAGTAAAAAGTAATGAGCCTTTAGCAGCGCTGTGGTTCAGTTTTGGCTCGCTCTTCTTGGCAAGCTGTCTTCCCTTCATCATGATTACGAGGATTTTGCAATTTCAGAATCTTCCATACATTCTCTATGGGATTCAGTCAGAAGAGTGGCTGGACCTTCCAACACCTTCAGCTTCTTCAGAAACCTGTCTTGAGGTCTTCAGGCTGTGCGTTTCGGCTTGTTGACTTGTTGAAACGTCCTTCTTCTCCATCGTCCATCTTCTTTTCTGAGATTAAATTCTTCTCTAGTATCTCCTGGTACACCGTGTGACTCGCACTAGGCCTGGTTGTCTTGTACTATGCCCAAGTATGATTGTGCCCTCTCCACACTCCGCCTGCTGATCTCACACTTCGCTTAATGTTCCGGACTCGAGTGTGCTTACTTCTTCACATCTCTCACTTCTTCATCCTTTTCATCTGGAGCATCCTGTACCTTCAGATACAGAATCCACAGTGTTTTCAGCCCCTCACCACATATATAGACAGTACCCAGTTTAAAAAGAGCTCTTGGATATTGTGTCCAGATGTTCTCATATTCTTTCATTTGCCCGAATTTCCAGCAAACTCTGCACCTCTGTGGACCAGAGTCCTTCTTTCATCTCCATGTTTGTGAAATGAGTCAGTTTTGAGTTCTGTGCTCAGGTATGATTAGCAGTCACACTAGGTCTGACATGTTTACGTTTACATTTACATTTACGGCATTTAGCAGATGCTCTTATCCAGAGTGACGTACATCAGTGCTTAAATGGTCCACATACCTGTAAAGTCCTTCATACCTGTAAAGCTATATTTACATCAACATCTGTTTTTAACCAGCCAAGTTACTGCCAGCTAAGTTACACACCTTAACAAACTCTGTCAGAAAGAAAGAAGTCAGAGGTTAATACACAAGTAAGGAAAAACAGTTGAGAGCGTAAGTGCCCGTTTTTTTTTTAATATAGGAAAAGATGTATAAGAACTAAGCGAGAGGACTGGTTAATCACCAAGGTGCTCCTTGAAGTGGTGGGTCTTCAGACGACGCTTGAAGACAGCGAGGTACTCCGCAGATCTGATTGCGAGAGGGAGTGAACAAGTTCAAGCCCAGACTAAAAAGTTATCTGAAACAGCTGAAGAAGCTGCGGGTCTCTCCAGTGATCCTAAAGACTTTTTGCTGGTGCTGTAGGAACTGATTCAGGCTGCACCCGATCAGCTCTACCATCTCTGCAGGACATTTAAACCAAAAGATGCAGGACCAGAGCATAAGGGATCATTAGAGACTCATCTCACCCAGTAACTGTCTGACCTGCTGAAATCAAGAAATCACTTCAGGAGTCTTATGACAGAGGTGTTTCCTCAGAACATAAGACTTGAATCCTGAATCTTGAGAAGTCCAAGTCGGATTGGATAGAACACTCACACTAGTCAAACAAATGGACTTTGAGGGTCAAATGTGTTCAGGCAGGTTGTGGTTAGCCTAGCGTGAGCAGGCCCTAATTGCGGCCTATAAGCTTGGACACTATTTTGACAGCAGCTGTCATTGCGAGTCAGAAACTACACTGGCAAGTATATTTGCCAACCTGTTGCGAGAAAGAGACTTGTTTTTCCCTCACTAGCATCACTTCCAGTTATCTTGAGTTATGTTGTGATATTCCTGTTATACTGACTGTGGAGGTATCTATATCTCCTACTGTTTGCCTGTGAAACTGAGAGGAGCTGAATCGGGTTTGTTCCTGCCTGTGTGTCCAAGCAACAGCGATTTACATAGCAGGACTGACAGGTCTGAGGCAGCCTCACATGCTGAAGCTTTCCTGGCTGCCAGCTTACAGTCTTTCAAAACAAATCAAACAAATTGTGCATTATGTGTTGGACTATTCCACTTATTAACAAAATTAGCTGTTTTTCTGTATCATTCTCTGTACGTCACCGGCAGCACGCGTACACAGGAGAAACTAATCCAGCACATTTAGCTTTTCAAAAACCTGCCTGTTTAATTAGCTAAGACAATTGATTAAGAGCAAACAAGCAACAGCATTTGTTAAGCTTTGAGAGACCCATATTAGTCAGGTTGACCTCTGTATTGCCCCCTGTGCTTCCTGTACTGTATTACAGTCATGCAGAATTACTGTGTGGATCATATAAATGTTATAAATCATTACAGAGTGCTTTTAATGAAACAGTAATCATTAGACTGACCCCTGTGCTTCCTGTAATGTGTTACAGTCTGTCAGAATTACTGTGTGGATCATGTGAATGTTATAGAGCATTATAGAGCGCTTTTCACTGAGACAGTAATCACTTGATTGACCCCTGGGCTTCCTGTAGTGTATTACAGTCTGTCAGAATTACTGTGTGGATCATACGATTGTTATAGATCAGGGGTCACCAACATGGTGCCCACGGGCACCAGGTTGCCCGCAAGGATCACATGAGCCGCCCGCAGGCCTGTTCTAAAAATAGCTTACCCTAGCGCTACTTGCCAGTGAGCTGCATCTATTTTTTTTTGTTGCTATTCTTTTTTAAATCACACTTGCATTGGCGTAAATTTGAAAACGACAATATTTTTAAAAAAAACAAAAAACGTGAAGAAAAGTTTCATATTATATTAGAGCTAGCTGCCGGGCGCAGTGAAGGTGAGGAGATGATTTACCACCGAAATCATTTTCACAGTGAATGGGAGTTCTTTTTTACCACTGTGAAAGATTCATGCAGGTGTCTCATTTGTGGGGTGACTGTGGCGACGGCAAAGCGGCACAATGTGGAGAGACATTTTCACACACGCGTCACACAAGCCACCATGCTAACTACCCACCGGGCAGTGCACTACGAGCGGAAAAAGCCCGCGAGTAAACAGCAACCCGGTGAAAAACTCCCAAAAAGCAACCAAAGCCTCATTTAGAGCACATTTCTTGATTAAGAATAAGAAGTCATTTTCAGATGGGGAGGTTTTCAAAGAAGGTAAATTGAGCAAATTTGTTATTTCAGAAGTGTGTATCAAACTGGTAGCCCTTCGTACTAATTGGTACCCAAAAAGTAGCTCTCAGTTTCAAAAAGGTTGGTGACCCCTGTTATAGAGCATTATAAAGTGCTTTTAATGAAACAGTAATCGCTAGATTTCCCCCTGTGCTTCTTATAGTGTATTACAATCTGTCAGTGTTTTGCATTGTACCTTTTATAAGAGAAACGTGTCATTCTTTAGTCTTTACACTGTGAGAACATTTCATGAAGAACTGCATCAAAAATTACGCAATGATACAATGAAATAAGTAATAAATACTTATTATTATTTACTCAAAAAAAACTTCAGAGCAGGAAAAAATATTATTATATAATTATGTATGCAATATCTTTGTTTCATCTCTTTGTTATGTAATGGCTGTGGCTTCAGTCTTAAGCGACTCTGTTCAGTTTCTTAGTGAAACTTTATCAGAGCCAGACATCATTACTGGACTCATGATGGCTGGACTTTTCCAGACGCCCCTGAAGCCCTGACCTTAACCATGGCAGAAAAAGCTGCGAGACTGACCTGGGGTCAGTGTAAAAGAGAAGCTTCCGCGAAGTGGCTTCCCGCAGCAGACGCAGGGTCTGCAAACTTACACCAGCTTGGTTCTGCTCGGAGGCACTTCATATTAATCACAGGCAGAAATGTGAAAAACAAGCAGATCCTCGCTGACCCGCTCTACTCCAGCTTTGATTAGGCTGATTAAACCACTCATCTTTGTTGCGAAACCCTCAATCATTCATTTTGATCTTTTTTTTTTTCATTCTCGTGACACTAATCACGTCTTTCCACTTCGGTTAAGTGTTTCTCACACAGCTCCCACACAGTGTAGCACCGTTAGTGGTGGGACAACAGGGGCTGTTTTACATCACGGTATTTTATACTGTTCCTACATTACCGATATGAGCGAAAAACAACCTTGTTTAATTTATTATATATTAATGAATGAAGGGAATACAGACCAACACAAATGAAGGAGGGAAAGAGAGAGAAAGCAAGAGAAAGAAAGAAAGAAAGAAAGAAAGAAAGAAAGAAAAAAAGCAAAGGACAGCGCGAAAGAGGGAGAAAAGAACCCGAAGACAAAATAGCAGAGAGACAAAAAGAGAGACAGAGAGGAGAGAATAATATGTAGAAAGAGAGAAAGAGAGGAGGGAGAAAGAGGAGGGAACAATACAGAAAGAGAGACAGGAGAGAGAGGTACAGAGAGTGAGACAGGAGTGAACAATACAAATAAAGAAATAGAGGCATGAGAGAATAATATGAAGAAAGAGAGAGACGAGGAGAAAGAGAGAGAGACAGGAGAGAACAATACAAAGAAAGGAAAGAGAGGGAGAGACAGGTGAGAACAATACAGAGAGAGAGAGAGAGAGAGACAGGAGTGAGAGAGACAGGAGAGAATAATACAGAAAGAGAGATAGAAAGAGGGAGAAAGAGAGGAGAGAACAATACAAAGAAAGAGAGACAGGAGTAAGAGAGATAGGAGAGAATAATATTAAGAAAGAGAGAGAGAGAAAGAGAAAAAGAGAAGTGAAAGGGAGAGAGAGAGAGACAGGAGAGAACAATACAAATAAAGGGAGCGAGAGAGAGGGAGAGAGAGAGACAGGAGAGAATACAAAGAGAGAGTGGAGAGAGAGGGAGGGAGAGAGACAGGAGAGAACAATAGAAAGAAAGAAAGAAAGTAAAGAGAGAACAGAAAAGGGCGATAGAACGAAAGAGAAACAGGAGCAAGAGATGGGGTGAGAGAGGAAAGAAAATAAAAGAGAGATGGAGGGATAGAGTGGACTGGAAAGAAAGAAAAGAGTGATGGAAAGATAGAGCGAGAGAGAAAAAGAGGAGAGGGAGAGAGAAATGTGAATAGGCTTTTTAAAGCTTTGCCAGAGTTTCTCTGATGGGCATGGATGCGGCGAGGTCCTCACACACACACACACACACACACACACACACACACACACACACACACACACACACACGCACGCACGCACGCTCACACATACACTGAGATGTGGAATGGTTTTCGGAAATGGAATCTTTTCCCGAAGCCGATGTAACGCACGTCTCCAGGGGACGATGCTCCAAATTGAATTGCGTATAAATCAAACAGTCGTACAGTAAGGATTTGCAGCGGTTACTTTTCCACACACGGCTCGGAATGCACCACACGTTCGGTGGGAGGTTCTCACGAGGAAAAAGTAATTAAATTGTTTTAGTTGAAAGACTTGTTGGATGAAGTAATCATTTACAGAAATTACAAGTCAGCGCTCGGCGACTTCTGAGGCTTGCGTGGAGCTTAATTTGGTTATTTCTGTGTTATCTTAATAACAGCTATTAAAAATACATAGCTGGATTTCTCTCTGGGTACACTGAAGAGATCAATCTAATTCACCCGGCACCGCTTACCCCCCTTTACTGTAAACAGAAAGGACCCTTTCGGTGCCTGAACCTTCATTAGATTGAACAGTGAAGCCATGAGGCAAATGTGGTAATGGAATCTTATTGCCCACCGGTCAGCACAATTTTGGTAAAAGCACAACAGGCCACGATTAAAAAAGTTTTTTGGAATATACTGGGTTACTAAACCATTTTTGGATCATTACCAGACCACGGTGACAGTCATTATTTGCCAATTAAGAACCCTTGGGGCGGAATAGGTGAATCTTTCCAGGAGTGGACAGCTTGCGAAGGGGTGATTCAGATATTGGATAACTTTTCTCCTCAACCCTTAGAGCTCAGAGCGTATTAGTAAAATCTAACTTCCATTAATATAATCGGTGTAAATCGGTCTAAAACTCGCGTATGTTCTCTTACATGCTCACTGTCTCCTTTCCGAACCCCCTCCTTCTGCCACCCGCTTGTGGGCGGACACTATTCTGAAGGTTCTCCCGGGTTCAAAGATCTTGTCTTTTTTTCTGTTTGTTTCTAAAACCAAAAAAAAAAAGTAAAAGCAATTTGGGCACTTTCGTTCTTTATGGGAATTTGTGTGTGAGATGCCCCAGTAGTGGTTATTATTATTATTACGTATTTTTAAATTAAGTTATTTTTTGACATAGGAACACCAAACAAAGCTCAGCATGAAGTCTGACACCTCGAGCTTCAACACAATCAATATGGGGGAACTTCCATATAGGGTGTTGTTTGGCAATGTGATGACAATTTTTTATTTGTTGCACTTTAGGCTCGGACCCGTGCTGCCCGCATTCTACAGGTTAATATAAAAGCTTTTGGGGCAAAATCTTTTTTATGCGCGGTGGCAATAGAACTGCTCTGTTCTCCGAAATAAAGTGGCTCATTGGTTCACAGACTGGAATTCGAACCTGCGGATATTTGCACTATTGAACGAGTTGACCTCTTGGCCCCTGATCCTCTTGCCTTACTCATGTTCTCCTGCCCCGGCTCAGGAGGAAGGCGCCTGTTACACCAAACGGACTAAAAAGCGCCCGAGTCAGATCTAGATCAATAATCTCTCCGTGCGAGACAGGGAGAGAGGGAGAGAGAGAGAGAGAGAGCAGAGATTCCGAACAAAGACAAATTATGAAAATTGATCCCATTTGTGATGTGCCACGGGGACGGGAAATCATATTATGAACTCCAGAAAATTAATACGGCTTTCTGAATGAGAATTAGAACGCGGCTGGCTGGAGCTGAATTCTAAACATCCTATTAGTTGTGAAGCCCGACGGCACACGCACACATACACACACACACACACACACACACACACACACACGCTCCAGAAAAAAAAGATAGAAGCTTCCGCCACCATCCGAGGAGAAATGGAAGATGGAGAAAGAAATGAGGAGTAATTTGCCGCTGGGATACGGACAGAAGCTGATGATAGACGTTTTGTAACTGCTTTGATTGTGTTTAAGCCTAAAGGAGCTTCAGCGAGTGGAGCTGCTGAGCTTTACCTTTTGTCGCTTAGCAAAACTGTAGTTTCTCATTTTCTCTGGAGAAAAGGAGAGAAAGGAAAAAAAAGACTGTCTCAAAGGAATAAAGTATGTATATGTATACCCTACTTTTCTTTACTTTTCACATGACCACATTTTGAGATTATGGGCAAGAAGAAAATCAGTTAACAATTCATTATTTTGACCAAGCACTGAGCTAACTTATCACTGGGTTGCTCTCTGGTCTGGGAAGAATAGACGTATAGGCAACTGTTTTTGTTCCCATTTTATCCCATCGGAATAAATGGTGAAAGTATGTGGCCAACAGTTGTATTTGTATTACTATGACACAAGCAACAACCTAGCAACACTCTCTGAACCACCAAACAGTTAACATCACCGAGCAACCATCTGTGGAGCCATAGCAACACTTTTGCAACCTAGAAAACGAACTCGAAACCGTGCGAAAGCGCAGCAAACGGCGAGCGTGTAGGAGAGCAAAGACCCGTTGCTGACATTGATATAACTTTAATGTGTTCACTAAAAAGATCTTCACCCCTGATCATGCCAAAATCTTTACATAGGTTGACGTCTTAAATGTTGTAGATTCCAGGTGGGCACTGAGAATGGATTTTCCCTCTTTATTTCTAAAAAAGACAATCTCCATTTTGTCTTTATTTAATTGTATTAGAGCTGTATCCCTCATTACAAAGACACCTGATAGGTCAGTGATGTGAAGCCCACTGGTCTACAGAGATGTTATAGTCAGATGTCTGATGACCATTCACTCTACAAGTGCATGTGCAGCGTATAGCAGGTTTTGATGCCTGACCCATACAGTGGGGGGGCTTCAGTGGCTCTGTTATGACGTGGGGGCTGTTTTGCTGGCCAACACAAAGATATTCTGACCGATCCCTTCTTTCCTATTGTGAAACCTTTCTGTTCTGATGAAAGTGGTCTCTTCCAGGATGACAAATTCCATCCACAGGAGGTGCAAGGGGTCACTTAGTGGTCTGGTGGTGAATTAAAGCATGTTTTGGCTCCTGGTTGCCCATCAGTGGCATCTCTTCTCTGCGGCCTGAGCCTGAAAGAGTGAATGTGGGAGATGTAGCTTCTTTTCCAGTACTGTACTTTGTCTGGTCGTTACGTATGAAAGACGTAGGTGGTATGCAAGCCCCCCTGTTCAGTTCTCATCGCAGCCTAATTTGTAGGTTTGCATTGTTGTTTGGTTGTGGCGGAGCCTGCGATTGGTTGTTTTTCGTTCCACACTCCCCATTGCCGTCTTTCACTTTTCTCGTCTTAACCGATCTCGAGGGAAAAAAACAAGCCACCTCCTCTTGTTCTCTCTGAAATGCTAATTCCCTTTCTTGCACTCGTTCTCGCTCTCTCCCGCTTCCTCCCTCTCTCTCGCTCTCAGACTGAGTGTGTGGGAGGGAGAATGGCAGGCTGTTTTTTTTCCCTTTCCACTAAGCGCTGTTTTGAGATCAGTCTTTTGAGCTCTTTCTACTTTTAAAGAGGACTTTCGCTCAAAAGTTGGAAGACATCTAGCTAGATTTTGACATGTATTTAATGAAATGGTCACGTTTTCTTCATCAGTTTGGAAAAAACATACAATATCACTATTTAATCATGTTTATTTAGACGAAACACTTATTTAGAAGTCACACTTATTTGTGCCAGTATTAGCAACACGATAAATCCCCCACTGTCTGTGCTGTTTCCCGCAATGGGACAATGCCTGAGGATTATTCTCAGAAGGTTCTGTGTGGCTTAATTGGTTTGGATGAGCTGTAATAGTTATGAAAACATATAAGGCTGCTCAATATATCTTCGGGTAATCGTTATTGCAGTATCGGTCTCTGCAGCACAGATACTGCAAAAGGCTGTAACATGCAAATGAGCTTCTAACCAATTACAGTGTTTCTTACAGGATGTTCAGTCACAGTGTCAGGTGGGTTACTGAGTATTCTCATGTATGGATGGGGAGAGTAAACATACCATTTAAAACAACATTTACAAACTAATTTGAAAGAGATGATAAGAGACAATGACATCACAGTGACAATATGTAACAGTAAAATCGGAATACTGATATTTTGTCCATATCATGCAGCTGTTTTAATATAGTGTTTCACGATTTCCCACAGGTATCCACAGCAGAATCCCACAGCTCCTCTTCTAGCACAATAAAAACTCTTTTTTCTAAAATATATAAATCGTGTGGATGTGGCATTGCCATTTATAGGCATTTAATTGAACATTATTTTAAACTGACAAATACTGTTGTGATCGCTGTGCCAACTATTTGCAAAAAAAATCTGAAACTGAGATTGTTGATTGTTAAGACCGACATAACTTAACATAGCTAGCCTATATTAATATTTTCAGTGCAAGTCCATGTTAAACATTTCTCCTTTTAATCATAATTAATGAATCCATCATGAATAAATAGCAAGTTGGTCTAGCAAAATGTGATAGGCTGCATGGACTGTTTTGTAATGTTTGCTGCATGTTGAATGATTGTGATGCTTAATTAAATCTTCTTGTGGGCTGGGGAAGCTTTTGTGATCAGCTGTGTGGGCTGTGAGTGGGAAAAGGGTTGGAAACCCCTGCTATATTTTTCAGTGCTGTATTAGTTGTTCATACATGACGCCTCCTGATAGTTTACTGGGTTCATACGTAGGAGAAAGCTTCCAGTAGCAGAACCTTGAACATCCGACCCCTGGAACTGTGCTTTTTTCCCCATTGGCCAGTGGTTCTGTATTGAAGGACCAAGTTTTATGAGATGTTGATCATCTAGAGTGTTCTCCTCCATCCTTGGTAACACTCAAAACTGAGTAAAGCCAGTTCTTTGCTGTTCCAGGTAAGGATAAAGTCACCAGAACTATTATATCACCGAAAGAGCACCAATAAGAAAACCAAAGTGCTGTGTCAGTGTGCTTGTTACATTATTAAGAGTTCCCTAAGGTGACATAAGCTAGTTAGGAAGCTAACACTATTAGCAGTTATCCTAGCTGGCTAATTAGCTAAAGTAGTTGATAAAAGTGGCCAAAAAAAGAATTATGACCTTTCTGGCTCCCTAGAAAGTGATCTAGACGTATAATTGCAGGTTCTGTTGGTTCCTGGTTGGGTCAGTTCTTGTTTTTGAAGTTGTATCGGAAAAAATTCCCTTTGATGAACACAAGCCTCAATGCTAAATATAAACTAAGGTAAACTCAGCTGAGAACAGTGGAAAGCAAACGCGAAGAAGGCGAGGCGTCCCTAAATTTTTTTGACGGGTTGTGTTCGCCTCGCCTGTCTCTCAAATTAGATCCGTTTCGGGCCAGGCTACACTTCAGACGTTTCTGAAGTAAGTGCTGCGTACTAAGGCTCTATAATCCTCTTTATCCCGACACAGCGTGCAGACTGCGCTTCCTCTGAGTTTTATTTAGAAGGAAATTACTCATAGTTGCACATTAGCATGAGCACACTGTTGTCCCCCTGGTTGAAACTTGTACGTGCTGTCGCAAGAACATGCTCAAAGCTCATAACATTTGGGCTCCTACAGCACACAAACTCTCTGCTAAACTAATTGCAGCACATATATATATAAGAATATTCCACGTATTTATAGACACTTTTACTTGTTTATGTCATTTTAGCAAGGGAAATGATCTCCTTCTACTGCCTGCTCATAATTTAGCTTGATTCAAGATATTTGCTTGTTGAACCGTGAGCCTAGACTTCAATTTGGGTCTTAAAGATTTCTATAAGAAAAACACATGCTAATTCCTGCTAGCACCTATGCGATTCTAATACTGTGTTTGTGCTAAGCTATCAGCCCTGCACGTGAATGTTTTGTCGGTTGTAGATTAACCCTGTGTAAAAGTGGTTCCATGTTGTGTGTGAAGTTTTTAACAGATATATGAACGTATATTTCTACAGAGACTCCTTCAGTAAAGAGTCCACAAAGCTGCTGCTGTTTAGACTATCTGACACACATCCACTGGTTAGACCATCTGACACACACACCTTCAGATGGGACCATTTGACACGCACCTACTGGTTAGACCATCTGACACACACCTACTGGTTAGGCCATCTGACACACATACCTTCTGATGAGACCATTTGACACACCTACTGGTTAGACCATCTGACACACACCTACTGGTTAGACCATTTGACAGTCACAATCAGTGATGGGTCTAAAACCTCCAAAAGGACTAAATGTTTGTCTGTAGAGTGAGTGTACACTGATTATCAACAGCACAAGCATTAGTGTGAGTCTCTCTCTCTCTCTCTTTCTCTCATCTTTTTCCCACCGCTGCCTGTCCTTTCTCTCTCTTTGCTACTCTTACTGTATCTCTTTCTTTCTGTCTCTCTCTTATTGTTTCTGCTATCAGTAGAGAGAGGGAGGTCGTGAGAGAGATAGAGAGACAGTAAGAGGGTGCAACGGAAGAGGCCGAGAAGGGAAAGGAAAAATGAAAGAAAGAAAATAAGGAAACATGGGTGAGGAAGAGGGAGTAAGAAAGAGAGAGTTAGGGAGTGGGGAGAGGAGGAATAAAAGATGGAAGAGAGAATGAGAGAGGGAAGAGTATGAAGATTAAAAATAGAAGAGAGAAACAGAAATAGCAAGAGAGAAAAGATTGGATGAAAGATAGAGGAGCGAAAGATAGGAAAAGAGAGGGGAGAGTATAGAGAAAGAGGGTTATATGAGAGAGTGAAAGAGAGGGAGAAAGAGAAGGGGAATTGGTGTGTGACAAGGTGAGAGATAATGATGGAATACACACCCTGGAGAGAGAGAAGGGGAGAAAGTGTGTATGTGTATGTGTATGTGTGTATGTATGTGTGTGTGTGTGTGTGTGTGTGTGTGTGTGTGTGTGTGTGTGTGTGTTTGCGCACGCGTGTATGTTGCTTCTCAGATGGCCTGCCGACACTGATATTCATCATTTAGGC
>JBBJLS010023107.1:0-14989 GCA_037577275.1 Bryconaethiops microstoma
CAGTGTGGAAGAACTTGACTGGCCACACAGAGTCCTGACCTCAACCCCATCCAGCACCTTTGGGATGAACTGGAACCTTCTTGTCCAACATCAGTGTCTGACTTTATATTGTTTGTGTCTCTGTGCAGTCGTAAGATGAACCATTTCCTCCGGGATCAATAAAAGGTTTCAGATTCTGAATCTGATTTTTAATCTGATTCTGATTCTGCTTCTGAAGGTGCGGAACTATTTTTTGTGTCTTCTGCTCCACCCGGAATCTTTGGCTTTGGCGGTCTGGTTGCCACGTAGAGAACAGAGGCTGTACTTTCACACTTCTCTCTGGTTTCTTAGGATTTTTTAAAACTAAATTTGGAGGCTCAGGATTGATATTCAGACATGGTAGGTTCCACGCTAGTAGCCACTTCACAGATAACTTTCTGTTTTTTGACATTTCTCTGTATTTCAGCAAGAAATGGCTTTTTAATTCTGCTGACAGTTAGCCTTCTAGCTAAACGCACCTTCCTGCTTCTTTAAACACCAGATAAACAGAACTGTTCAGTCTCAGCAGATTATAAATATCGCTTTTAGACAAAATATGCGTTTTATCTGCGGTTACAAACACACCAGTTCAATAAAACTAGTCAGTGAAAGGGAAAGGATTGAAAATGCTAATGCTAACAGTGGACTGAAGCCAACAGTTTGTTTTGTGGCGCCTTTAAATAACATTTAATAGATCAAATGAGCTTTTATTAAACTGTATTTGTGGTTTTACTTTAATCTTTAATACATTTAGATGCAATCAAACTAGATCAAAGCCGTTTGTATTAGTTAATTAGATCTCAGTGTGAGCTAGCCCACATATACGTGTCTCTCTCTCCCCCCCATATATATATATATATATATATATATATTTTATACTGATACATACACACACATACATACATACATATGTGTATATATATGTGTGTGTGTGTATATATGTATGTATGTATGTATATCTGCTGTTAGTATTTCTTGGAGCAACTAAGTTGTATTGGCTCAGTTATAACTGCTGTATAAACTACTACATAAAAATGCTATATTTAATATAGTATTTAGTATAGAAATTACTAAATAAATACAATAACTAATTCAAACATCATTAAGGGACTTAAGCAGACACAAAGGACATCTACAAAATGATAATTGAGGTTTTATGATTTGAACTCTAATTTCCGTCCATTTGGAAACATCTTGCAGATATTGTATATTGCAGTTATCCACCAGGTCACACAAATTGAGTAAAGTATACAAAATAAAATTTAAAATCTAAAACCAAGCAACTATCAACACTGACAGCACTATTTTCTGGAATAAACTGACCCTGGGTAAAATCTTTCAGTACTGCAGGAACTGAAAGTCATTATAATGGTACACTGGCGCAGATACTGTATAACCCAGCACCTGTTATAGCCTGCTGACTTTTTTTCACTGTACTCCTCCTTGAACCTGTTACTAACTTGCAGTCCTTCATTCACAGTTTATCACTGTTCTTTTATTTCAGGTGTCCGTTATTAACACCGTGGATACCTCTCACGAGGACATGATTGTGAGTATTTTGATGGAAGCTGTTGAAGCTAAACTGCTGCAGTTTTGTCACTTTTATGTTTATTGCAGTTTATAGTGTATTTAGTAAACAGTAGTTCTTGAGTTTTTTCGGACTATTTTATATTGTTCTCTTTCTGTGTGTGTGTCTGTGTAGTCGTAGTATTAACAGTTTCTTCCTGGATCAATACAATTTTTGATTCTGTTTTAGGTTTCCTGCTGTTTTAATTGATCTAAAATAGTTTCCATTTATTTCTCTCTCCACCCCCTCTCTCAGCACGATGCCCAGATGGACTACTATGGCACAAGACTCGCAACCTGCTCCTCTGATCGCTCCGTGAAGGTCTTCGATGTAAAGAATGGTGGACAGATTCTTGTGGCTGACCTGAGGGGGTGGGCCATCTTATTTTCTTACTTTTAAGCTAATAAGTAATAAATCCGTTGATTAAAATGCATTGAACACTGTACACCTCTGTTTCAGTCAGTTTTGTTGAAAGACAGGAGATGAGGTTGGTACAATCATCTGCCTCACTGAAATGTTGCTGCTTTATAGTTAATAAGTGCGTCTGAATAAAAATGGCATAACGTTGGGACAAAACCTTGTATCTTTCAAATGATAACTTATCAGAAGAGTGAAAAACTAACATTCCTTATTTTTAATGAAAGTTCATAGAAAACATAATTTGGAACATTTGTATTGATCCATTAATTTGGAAGGTCTCACACAATATAAAGGGTAAATGATATTCCTCAGTTAAAATATTATTGTTGTGCTTTTTATACAATAATTTTTTTTTTGCCTCTTTTCAGGCATGAAGGTCCGGTGTGGCAAGTGGCCTGGGCTCATCCCACCTATGGCAACATTCTGGCCTCCTGTTCTTATGACAGAAAAGTCATCATCTGGAAAGAAGAGAATGGGACATGGGATAAGATGTATAAGTACACAGGCCACAACTCCTCAGGTACTTTACTTTTTGGATACTTTATTTACGAGGACTCCTACCGTAGAGGATTGTTGAGTTTAATCCTGCGTTTCTGGTTTCCTTTAGTGAACTCTATTTGTTGGGGACCTTATGAGTTTGGTTTAATCCTGGCCTGTGGAAGCTCTGATGGGGCGATTTCAATTCTGACCTACACTGGTGAAGGACAGTGGGACATCAAGAAGATTAACAATGCACACACCGTGAGTATTCAGTGTTAATGAAGTTTGAATGCTTGTTTGATTACCGAGTGGATTATATGTGGCTAGAGCAGACCACTGTTGGTTAAACATGGTCGAATGTCATTGATCACGGAGGGAAACTGCTTATGCTACGACTGCACAGAGACAATAACAGTATAAAATATAATATAAAGTCAAAATAAAACTTTACAGAAAGTGCACAGAAAATGATCTGTACTAAATACACTATGCTATGTATGTGAAATGCTGTGTTTGGTAAAAAAAAGGTGCATATAATTTTAGATACACCGTCTGGTGCCCCTGGACACATCATCAGTAATATAACCTGGGATCACGGGGGGTTTCGGGTCTTTCAACAATTAGACCCCCTCCCCCAGGCGGCCCAGCTGGGGTTGATCAAGCCCCTGCTTGTGTCCAGGTAGCGCTACCCTACATGCCACACCTCTCCTCTCTTGATCCACAGCCACCTTAATGCCACTTCTGCTGTGTTGGTGGCCGACTTAATGGCCTTTTTGCTGGCTGGCCCCTGTGTTGCGCAGCATTTTGAAGGCCCTGCAGAGGTATCTTACCCGCCAACCATTGCTCTGGCACTCCTCGACTACCTGGCCCTCTTTCTCTTGTTGGCCTCCTCAATCGATCCTCCTAAGGCACGGAGAGCTCCAGAAGCGATACCTGCTTTGAGGCTACTGAGGTAAGCACGATGTCTGGCCTTCGCGTTGTCTTGGCAACCGCTTTGGGGAACTTCAACTGCTTCCCCTGATCGACTCTCAGCTCACAATCATGTGCTGTTGCCAACAGGCCAGGATAGTTGTTTCGGACTGCTACTGCTGGCTTCTCCCCAGCTCTGATAAAAGCGATGGTGTTCTTTACTGGGCAGAGGCTCTTGCTGTAGATGGAATCCGCTATGGCCTTCAGAACCTGATCATGTCGCCAGCGGTATTGCCCTTCGCCCAGGGCTTTTTTCGACAGCAGCTTAGGATGTGCTCCAAGGTTCCTCTCCTCCGACAGAGGAGGCAACCTGGCGTCTCCATCTTCCCCCAAGTGAAGAGGTTGGATGGACTTGGCAGCACATTGTAGACCGCCTGAATCAAGAATTTTATCCGATGGGGCTCAGCTTTCCACAGCTCGGTCCATGTTGACCGTGTGTTCCCATCTTGTCCAGGCCCCCTGATGCTGCATTTTTACCATCTGACTGGCTCGCTTCTCCTCAACTCCTGCTCACACCTCAAGGATCAGCACTCGCCTCTCTTTCCCCTGCGCCTTGTCAGAGTGGGATGTTCTACCGCTGCCTAAGACAGCTCTTCCCTGTGCCACTGTGCCCACCAGCATCCTCCACACTGTTCAATGTTCTTGGACTTTTCCTCCTTTGGGATCCACACACCTTCTGCCTGTCTCCACTGGTCTGCTACCTTGCCCCTCCTCCAGATCACCTTCAGGATCTTCCAGAGCCTGTTGAGTAACCTTGGACAGTTCTTGTAAACCTTGTAAGATACTCCACTAGGCCCCGGAGCAGATCTTGCTCTTGCTCTCTTCACTACCTCCTGGATCTCCTTCCATTACGCTCGCCATCTTGAACTGCTGCCTCAGTCTCTTCAGCTCCTGTCTGAGCTCATGCATCTTGCTGGCTCTGTTGTTCATGGTATAGGGGAGCTTCGCTGTTCGCTTATCCTCTAGGAGGAACCTCTCTGCAGCTAGGCTGATGATGATCATGGTCACGGTCTTAAGACGTCGTTCAGCTTCCCCAATGGCAGTTGCTTCCAAGATGGTATCAATGTCTTTATAGAACTGGAGCCACTCCTCCTCCTTGCTAGCTTGGGGTCACGTCACCCGACGATGTTCTGATGTCCTGTGGGTGTCAGGAGCTTGCATCAGCTCGAGGCACTCTGAGATGACTCCGGGCCTGGCTCCTCCTTCGTCTTATCAGGCGTAGTTCCTGTGCGCTATGACACTGGCACCTCCTGCATACACTTCATCTTGGCCTGGTGGATCTTGCATATCCTGCCACATGTACGTTCCATATTGCATCATATTTCCTTTGCCAAATGTCGTAATTCTTTGGTCCGTCTGATGGGATTCTCTTCTGCCCCCCCCCCCCCCGGGAATCGCTGGGGGTATATTACCTGTAGGTCAGCTCGTAGCTTTTGAAGTTGTTCTATATTCCGAGTCTGTTATTGCATTTAATAGAAACATTGCACATAATAAGACTATTAAACATAAAGATATTGCTCGTAATGATTTAATGTCAGAGAAATTGCTTTAAGAAACACCAGCTAGACGGAATCACTTTCTGTGACTTAATATGAAACCAAATGCTGAATAAAAGGTAAATCCAAGCTTGAAGCTCCTTTATTGTCTCTTCACCTCCAGAAAATTCTACCTTTTTCCTGGATACCGTCGTGTGATGAGACACAAACAGACACTCGGCCAGTTTATGGAATTTCTCAGCATGCGTAACACATTGTCTGGTTGAAAAATGCTGTAAAAGCACCAAAGACTTGGTGACATTCCTTGTGATGACAGCAATGCAGTCCCTTCTCTGAACCTTTAAGTTATGATTTATGAGGTGAAGTGAAGGTGACCATTCTGTCATATGTGAACACTCCACAGCACACAGTGTGAACAGCATGGAATTCTTCTTCTGCATTTAACTAATTTAACCCATTCAGTAAGTGAAGCAGTGGGCATCCAGGAACACAGCGCCCGGGGAGCAGTGTGTGGGGGCAGTGCCTTACTCAAGGGAACCCCAGAGGCTTCCCACGCCCTAACCACTAGGCTATGATCAAGTAAATTTGAATGACAGAAGAGACGGGCAGCTGGTGGCCTGGTGGTTAGTGAGTTACCCCTGCGATCAGAAGGTTGTGGGTTCGAATCCCAACACTGCTAGCGTCATCACTGAGGTTCCCTTGAGTAAGGTACCATCCCCACACACTGCTTCCCGGTGCCCCTTACTTGCTGAATGGGTTAAATGGGTTAAATGCCGAGAAAGAATTTCACACCGTTCACACTGTGTGCTGTAATACGTTCACGTGTGACTATAAAGGAGGTGCTTTGCTTTACTTTTTTTATGTCAAGTTGAAGTGCCATTACAAACACTTAACTGTCATTTTCATTATTCATAATTTTTATTCTCCCTCACTTTTCTGACAGATTGGCTGCAATGCAGTGAGTTGGGCACCAGCCATTGTTCCAGGCAGCCTCCTAGATCAGCCAACGGGACAAAAACCAAACTACGTCAAGAGATTTGTGTCCGGAGGCTGTGACAACTTAGTCAAGCTGTGGAAGTAAGTGCTGACATCTTCTGGCATTTAATTTTCTTTCATGTGTGCAGTGGCCAATTCGGATGAGTGAGCTAGAATCCAAATGAAATGCAGTTAAGTAGACAAATGCACAGTAAACTGGTGTTTTTTTTTTTGTTGCAGAAACTCAGCTGACAAGTTCTAAAGTGGCAGAATATTCCCTTTACATCAAAACAGTAAAAACTAATTAGAAACATAAGTGTTTAAATAATTATGAATAACTCCGGCATTCAGGTGGTCCCCTGAGTGAAATGGTCTCTTGTTTTTTTTAGAGCACGTATGAAAATCCAGCACATTGTATCTTATATACCAGCGTGATGATTAAAAAGTGGTGCATTTAGAAAGAACTGTGAGGAAAAAACTCTGCATTTGTGTTTGCATCATTGGTTACTGATTCAGAAGTGCCTCTTATTAAGAAGTCAGTGTAATATACTGACTAACTGACCAGCTAGTCAAATAAGCAGCTGTATTTTGAAATGATGGGATGAAGAACTTAAGTTGGTCATTGGAAAATGATTAACGTAAAGAAACAATTTGTATTAATTTTAATTTAACTTTTTGTTGTTTTTAATGACGATTGTTGTTTTGTAATGGTGCAACATACAAATCATAAATAATATAAGAATACCAAAGCAAAGTAAGAGGTTTTAGTTGGTTTATATGTATCGTAACTGACCCATTTCTTCACTGACGACAGCAGTTTTTGAAAGGGACACTAGAGCGCACTCTTCCATAAGAGATTTGTGGATATTTAACTGAGAACATTTCCTTGGTCTTGAATTGTGCTCAATCCAAGCGTTTCTGTTTAATACATTTCATATAACTAGGCTGGCCTCTGACTACACTGTTTAAAGCCATTTTCAACATACTTTAATGAGTTGTGTCCTATTCTGTATGTATCGAGACCCACAAGTTGACTCGCCCTTTCCTTTTACTTGTAAATAATGCTGCTTAAACCACATTATGGAATGGTTTCCTAGATAGGGATTAGGCCTAGTCCTGGACTACACAGTATTATGAATGAAGATTTTGCCACTGAAAGAGAATTATATTTAGAAGTGTAAAGTGACCATTTGTCATACGTAAACACACCACAGCACAGAGTGTGAACAGTGTGAAGTTCTTCTCTGTATTTAACCCATTAAACCCATTCACCAAGTGAAGCTGCGGGCAGCCAGGAACACAGCACCCGGGGAGCAGTGTGTGCGGACGGTAACTTAATCAAGGGTACCTCAGTGGTGCCACTAGCAGTCCTGGGATTCAAGCCCACAACCTTCTGATCACAGTGCCAACACCCTAACCACCAGCGTAGTGTATTTCTAGTCCTAATCTCTGTCTGGGAAACCAGCCCTTTAAGTATTGAGTTAAAATAACTAATTTGTTTGTTTTTCCAAAGAGAAGAGGATGGCCAGTGGAAAGAGGACCAGAAACTCGAAGCTCACAGTGACTGGGTGAGAGATGTAGGCTGGGCTCCGTCCATTGGACTCCCCACCAGCACAATCGCCAGCTGCTCTCAGGTAATCTCAGCAGTTCTTGGTAGGAAATCTCTATCTTCTCAGTCTTTGTGGAAAAATGGTCCATCCTTATTACTCGTATACGTTACTATAACAAATGTAATTTGTAATCAAAGGTTTGGGTGAGTAGCAAGTATCTTATTATAGTACCGTTCAAAATCTGGAGCCCCTCGTCGTGTTAAAATGTATGATATAGTGAAAAGTAATAGTGACGATTGAAATAAACTGGTCACCAGTCATTTTTGTTGACAAAAATGGCTAATACTGTAATTAAAAAATCAGTGTTTATTCTAAAACAGGACTATTTTACAGGTTTCATTGAACACGTTAGTGCAGCCCGTACTTCAAAAGAGCATTACTGGCTCAAAGCCTGTAGCGGACGCAAACATATCGATATCATTGGTTCTTCCCCAGATGTGACGTTTTTTACACCACTTTCAGTCCTGCCTAACTCAAATCAAACAGTTATTTTTGTGCGTTCGCTAGTATGTTAGAATAATGTTTTAAAACATTGATTCCAAACACTGCACTGTATTCAGTTGTGTTTTGAAATGGGGTGTTTCGTGATTATACTGTTTTATTTTTATTTTAATTCGTATTTATGTTTGTGCACTACGGTGTGCTGTACTTTAATAAACATTCAAGAAGAGTCATAAAAATTACTAGAAATAGAAACTACAGTATAAGAATAGAAATGAACAAATACAAGAAAGCTGCCTGAAGTGACTTTCACTCTTTAACATCTGACATGCCACATCTTGTTCTTAATGCACTTCTTGGAGGGAACCAGAAAGATGAGACGAGCAGTAAACATTTAGCTATTATGCTGCCCTTCTGGAACCAGCTCTCCATGGAGATCAAACCTGTTTCCAGTTTTAAAAAGAAACTAAAAACACCCCCATTTTCCCCTGCTGTCAGTTCACCGGTAGGATTTGCCCCAAAATTATACACTTTTATCTGTATTCTTTAATATTTCTTTATTTAACATTGTTTTATCTTATATTGCTTAGTGTTCTTTTATGCTTTTATGCTTATTTGGTCTCTGTGAAGCACATTGAGTGACCTCAGTGTTTGATAATGTGTGTGGATAAACTTGCTTTACCTTAAATGATTGACTGTAAATTCTTTCAGCGCTTGGAGCTGCAAAAATATCCAAACCTTCCTGAAGAGGGACTGATTAGAGAGAAGCGTTTTTTTTATATTGCTTGGTCATCTTTGATGTGTGGCCCTCATGTGTGCTCAGAAATGGTTGCAGCATAGAGCAGAAGACTGTCTTTGCAAGAAACAGTGAAAAACAAACACTTATTTTGTGAACCAAAATTGGATTATTTTAAATAATAGGTTTGTGTTTTTATAAGTTAGTCCCATGGGTGAAACATTCGCATTGTTACAACTGCATAGTAGAAGAAACGAAGTAAGTAGAAACAGCATAAACAATAGAATATAAGCTATAACGTAAAGGGCCCCCTTATAGTCACCAGAGCGCACAGTGTGAAATTTGTTCTGTTTATTTAACCCATTCATCAAGTGATGCAGTGGACAGCCAGCGATGCAGCACCGGGGGAGTAGTGTGTAGGTATGGTATCTGGCTCAAATGTACCTCAGTGGTGCCATTGACAGTCATGGGATTCAAACCCACAACCTTCTGATCGCAGAGGCAACTCCCTGACGACTAGGCCACTAGCTGCCCCTATAATCTAACAGTATAGGTTACTGACATCTCAGGTTTTGTGTCTGCAGGACGGTAGAGTGTTCATCTGGACGTGTGACGACCCCTCTGGTAACACGTGGACGGCTAAACTCCTGCACAAGTTCAACGATGTGGTTTGGCACGTGAGCTGGTCCATCACAGGCAACATCTTGGCCGTCTCAGGAGGGGACAACAAGGTGAGTCTGTGAATTTACCTATCGACTGTCTGAAGATCAGAGATAAGATGAGAGAACCCTTTATTAGTCCCATATGTGGGAAATTTGCATTGTTACAGTGGACAAGAGAAGAAGGTAAGAGCAACATAACCAACAGAGCTGTGCAACACAACAGTACACTATACAAAAAATACAAAGATAGAAAAAAATGTATATACACACACACAATATACACGTGTGTGTATACATGTTTGTATGTATGTATGTATGTTCACATACATATACCTACATATATGTAAACCTACATATTTGTATGTACGCAGTGGTTTTATGTATGTATATATGCACTGTGTGTGTGTGTGTGTGTATATGCCATGGATGTATATTCAGGTATACACTGGAGTGTCCTCGGTTGCTTGGTAGCAGCAGACCTGGATAGAAACAGTATTAATGCACCAGAAAATTGCACGTTGCACACAGTAATATTTTACCTGAAAAATTGCACATGGTGTAACAGAAATATTGGGATAATATATTGTTGAAAATATCTCAACCAGTGCCTTGTTTGCATTTAAGTAAAGCAATAGTGACATTTGTGTAGTAGGCTACAGCTTTGAATTAGTGTGATAAGTGTTCATTTTCAATTTGTATTTTGTTTAAAAAAAAAAAAAAACCCTGTCCAATTGATTGAGTATTTATATGGCTGATTGCTCGGTCGGTACGTCGATGTTTACCTGTGAATTTCTTTATACCAAATGCAAGATTTATGCTGTATTAGAAAGCAGTGCAGTGATTAAGGGACGGTGATTAGTGGTGTGTTAAAGAGGAATGCTCGATTGCGCACCTGGGAGGGAAGCGTCATTCACCATTTCGTCTGGGATCTTTATAAATCAGTGCGTCCTGTTTAATTGTACTTGCAAATTTCAGATTTTACATATTTTACTGCTTTCAAAAGAGCTGCTATCGTTTGTGCTTTGATGTTTTTTTTTCTTAGAAAAGCGGATGGCAACTGTGGACCTTTTAAAGAAGTTTGTGATTGTTTGTCCATGTTCTCCCAGTAATAGTGTTCATTAATAAGAGCAGCAACTAACAGCTGTTTTAAAAATCAATTAATTTATCGATTGTCTCTTTGATTAATCGGACAAATATATTTTGTTAAAAAAAACAATGTTATTCCAAATGGAGAGTATTAACACAAATAACAGACCTAAATGTGTGCTATACGGACTGTGCAAAAGATTACACAAAGTCAGGATTACATTACTCGAATGGACCACGGCTGGTCAAATAATATTAGATATATATAAATAATAAAGAAAATTGTAGCTTTACTACATCAGAGAACTTAAACTCTCTCTCCCTCCCTCCCTCTTACTCACTCTCTCTCTCTCTCATTCTCTCCCTCACACTCTCTCTCTCATTCTCTCCCTCACACTCTCTCTCTCATTCTCTCCCTCACTCTCTCTCTCCCTCTTACTCACTCTCTCTCTCTCATTCTCTCCCTCACACTCTCTCTCCCACTCACTCACTCTCTCTCATTTTCTTTCTCACTCTCACACTCTCACTCTCTCCCTCACACTCAATCTCTCTCTCGCTCTCTCTAAAAGACACACTCTAACGTCCCACATTTCACTGATATGCAGAGAGTGGTTCCCTGCCCAAGTAATAATACCCCAAAATATATAATGTCTATATAATTTTATCTGAAGATGTGTAAAACTACCAGTGGTGATTGATTGCAAAGGGTGGGTTCAGCGATGTATAAAGTTTTAAATGTTGTTCAGGGAATGAATAATGTAAAATATGTACTGGATGTAATTAATTAAAGGTGGGGTTATGTGTCCTGAGGCTTTTTGAAAATATTAATCAAACCGGTGGTCCCCACAGTCCACAGACAGACACACACACACACAGACACACACAGACAGACAGACAGACAGACAGATAGACACACACACACAGACACAGACACAGACAGACACAGACAGACAGACAGACAGACAGACACACACAGAGACAGACACACACACACAGAGACACACACACAGACACAGCTTTTCTGCTCTGCACTGATAGTATTTTTCCCTAAGCCAACAGTGTTAGAGCAAGAAAACACTAAAATGTCCTGAGAAGAGGTGCTGCTAGAATTGAGGATGGGAGAATCACTCAACTAGACATTCCTAGGAACATAGAAACTAATGTCAGGTGCTCTAAAACTTCAAGAACATATCAACCAAAACTGCGATCGCTTTCTTTAAAACATCGATTGGCTCAATTCTAAATAAACAAGGTCTTGTTAATGTGATGAAGCAGTTATGACTGCTTTGTGTCTCATCGTCATTTTAATGTGTTTTATTTTAAACAGTTATTTCCATATTAAGTTTTTCCTACATATTTTTTATTTAGATTTTATTCAGACTTTTTTGTTCTTGTATCTGTGTCTTGGCAGTCATTACGTAAGCAGTTTCCTCTGAGGTCAATAAAGTTTTCTGGTTCTAATTAATGCACATAATTTGTTGACTGGTGACATAAGTAGTGAGACATTAGGGATGTCATTAATGTACCTGAGAGCGGGTCTGATTACTCAGTCAGTGGCTCTTTAGGGGGAAAAAGGCTCGGTTCTCGGGTACTTTGAGGTTCAGGGGTTAATGACTGCCTTTATTTCACCAGGGCTTTAGCTGGGAGGCGTCAGGATAATCTCTCCTCAGGCTGTTCTTCATTTAGACGAAGTCTCGCCAGTGACTCTTTGCACTTTCAGCGAGAGGCCGCCTGGCGTAATTATTTAAAATTTTAGGCACTTTGTCGAGCGCCGTGTTCAGAGACAAATGCGCCATTAGCGAGTGCATTTGTAAGCCGAAACACATTCCAGCCGCTTTATAATCTGCAGAGTGTGCATGAAATTGATTGCCAGCAAAATAAATCAAAACACTCTTAATGCACTTTTTTAAAGGAATAGTTTTGACTAGAAAAATTTGTGATTGCATTTATTTTATTTAGTGCCATGTTCCCCTGGGTATTTTCAGAGAAAGTGCTGTATTTTATATCTCCATCCACCGAGCTTAGCATAATAATACATTTTCAACCATAAAACCTGGCCCACAGTCTCTTGGCCTACATACAGTGGCACCAGAAAGTATTCACACCCCTTCACTTCCACATTGTTAAGTTATAGTCTCATTCTGAAATAGATTTCAGTGTAGTTTTCTTTACTGAAAAATCTACATAAAATGGTCCATAATGGCAAAGTGAAAACATATTTTCGTTTTCTTAAATTTATAATAAAAAAAGGTAAACATTTACATACGTAAATACATACGTATTCACACCCTTTGCTATGACACTCAAAATTGAGCTCAGGTGCGTCTGATTTCCACTGATCATCCTTGAGATGCTTCTACAGCTTGACTGGAGTCCACATGTGGTAAATTCAGTTGATTGAACATGATTTTTAATGGCACACTCTTGTCTATATAAGGTCTCACAGATGACCGTCCATATCAGAGCAGAGACCAAGCAATGAAGTCCAGGGAATTGTCTGTAGACCTCCGAGACTGGATTGTGTTATAGGAAACATATTATGCAAAACTCACTTTTTCCATCCTTTTGTATTTCCATTTGTGTCTCTACTGCTCCTATAAACACTATAAGCACGAAAAAACCACCATCCATCCGTTTTCTGTGAATCAATTGAAAGATTTTGGTGTCAGGAATCATTTGCTTCTACGCGCCGTTTGGACACCCCCCTATTGTGATGTCAGAATGAGGAAATTTGCATAGAACCACCCCTCATCTGTCGAGCCCCACCCACTAGATTAGTTGAAGAGCCGCCATTTCTGTCTGCTGGTTTTACGAGCATAAGACTCCGAGCGCTGTGGCTACAGGCAAAGACGAGTCAGTCATGAAGTGTTGTGTTCGTCTGGCTCCGGGTCCGACTCGGGTCCAACATATAGGGCTGGATTGCGCCTCTGTTTCACGTGTGTTAAGCATGGGATGGGTGGGGCGTGGCCAGCAACAGCTTATTTCCATAAAAGTGACAGAGCCCTTAAACGGCTCATTTTGAACGGGACTGAAACGGTCAAGAATAAAGCTGGTGAGACTCTTTATGTGAGTGATTTTGTGCAAAGAACTTCATGAACATGTTTTGTGTAGCCAATAGACCCGTTAGAACTTGTTTAAAAAGAGGTATAATATGTCACCTTTAAGGCACAAATCTATGGGTAGGACACAAAAAAAGTTTGGCAGCATTGAAGGTCCCGAAAAGGACTGTGGTCTCCATTATTCAGAAATGGAAGAAGCAGATCTGACCTCTAACTGACTAGTGCATCAGCCAGAGAGCAAAAAAGTGAAATAAGTAATAACAGATTTGTTATGAAAGCAGTTGTAGTTTTTCAAGAGTTCGTCCCACCTTCAAGATTCATCCTCAAAAAGAGGGTTTTCCTAGTGTTTAAACTGGACAGTCTCGCTTTAGTGACTACCAGATTGAGGGCTGTAGGTATCTTTACAGTCATGGTTAATTTTTAAGTGTCTGTTCAAACATGAGGACTGTCCAGCCTGGCAGTAAAGGCTCAGGGACATGTTTTTTAAAATGACAAATAGCTTTTTGCAGCTGAGTGGGTTTCTGTAGGCAATGGACCTTTATCCTGATGCTCTTTATTTTCTTCGTTCCCAGGTGACCCTCTGGAAGGAGTCTCTGGACGGACAGTGGGCTTGCATCAGCGATGTCAACAAAGGCCAAGGGGTCGTGTCCTCCATCACAGACGGCCAGCAGAGCGAGCAGTGAGACGGGGGCTCGCGGAAGATTGTCTCATGGAGACGAGGCCACCGCCTCCAGAGGCAGACAAGGCTGTTAAAGCCTGAGAGACTTTCCTAGAACATTGTCCAGTCCAGTCAGTCAAATGGCAAGACCAGACCAAAATACTTCAGTTAATTTTGAGTTTCCTTCCAAAAGGTTAAGTTGAATAAATTGTATTATTTGAATCGTAACAGATTGTGGTTGTGCTGGATGTACAAAGACAGTGTAAAAGATTTGAACGACTTTGATGTCCATGATCTGAAGGTTTAGAACCCTGGTCTTATGTGGAATGGCTAATTTTCAAGTTATCTAGAATCTACTTGCATTCAGTGCGACTGAAATAAACTTTTCTAACTAATTGAACACATGATTTGAATGATCGATTTTATCAGCAAATATTGTCCTTTTTAAATACTGGAATGCAAAATTCAAATGCATAGAAATACACTGTCTGGACAAAAGTATTGGGACGTCATTTAGCAGATGCTCTTGTCCAGAGCGATGTACATCAGTGCTTTAGCAGTCCACAACTGTTCTTTATACCTCTAAAGCTAAGTTACACACCTTATCAGACCCTGTCAAAAAAAAGTCAGATGGACGCCTGACCATTCCACCAACTGGGACTTTAATGACCTTACATTCAGATCCATAGACTTTAATATGGAGTTTCATATGGAGTCGGTTCCTCATTGCAGCTGTAACAGTTTCCACTCTTCTTGGAAGACTTTCCACAAGATTCTGGAGTTTCTGTGGGAATTTGTGTCCATTCATTCTG
>JBBJLS010023137.1:0-14987 GCA_037577275.1 Bryconaethiops microstoma
CGTTGCAGCCTGAGTCGTTGAGAGAGTTAAAAAGGAAAATGCTTGAGATAGAGGAGAAAGGGGAGCAAGAAAAGACAGGTTGTTGTGGTTGTAAAGAAAAGAAACGGGTGGACGTCGGATGGAAAGTATATTACATCTGGCATGCTGAGAGCGAGAGGGTACAGGCAGAAAGGATAAAGGCAATTTTTGAGACGTAAGAATAAGAAGGAGAAAGAGGAGAAAGAGGTAGAAGGCAAGATTACAAGCCCAACAGCGCCTCCCCTGGTTGCAAAGTTGTACCCACACTTCAATGTACCCAAACCATCCTTACATACCAGCTGATGATGATGTGGCCTATCCGGCCAGACACACTCAGCAAGGCCAGCCCCCTCCCCAACTCCTTGCACAGCTGCAGATGTACAAGGAGGGGGGCCACAGAGAGAAAGAGAGAGCAAGGACAAACAGAGGAGGGAGGGGCAGAGGAAGAGTGAGAAAGGGAGGGCAGCAAAAACCGAGAGGAGCATGTCATAACTGTGGACAGTTTGATCACTGGGTTCGTGAGTGTCCACAGTGGAGGGGCCAACAGCAGCAATGGGGTAACCAACAGCAAGAACAGCCATGGGGGGGCCAGCAAAGACAGTCGTAGAGACCCCCACAATTCTGACTAGAACGGGGTCAGCTCACTTCCAATGTACACACATGGAGGGAGGTTTATGAGAACTACGCTGTTCCTTCGCCATTTTATCAAATAGACAACCCCAATGTGATGTTGACACACTCATTTATGATTTCTTCTCGATGCCCTGTCAACATTATGGGAGAGTTGATGTGATGTGTATGCTTGGTATTCAACTGACATGTGGAACAGAAGGGGTTCTATAGAGCGTGAACTTGGGGGGCCACCAAAGCCGTTGAAAATCTACAAGTGGGATTTGTATGAGGGAGATCCGGAGATGTGCAAGAGACTTGTAAGGGCAGCAAAATGTCTTGTCCCTGAGGGTTTTGATGTTATGGATCCATGTATTTTGCATTGTTCAGCATGCATTACTGAGGATATAAATGAGGATTATGAGTCTCTGTGGAAAATGGGCCTGGTTGAGAAACAGAGAGTTGGACAGATTTATGCTAAAAAAGAGTTTGTGGTGGCAAGAGTGTACTTGAGATCTGATCAGCTGATGGTGTTTCATATGCTGAATTCAGTTCCGCATATACCTTTGGCAAAGCCTCCAGGGCACACGTGGAGTGAGTGCGGAGTGTGGTTAAGAAAACTTCTACAAGCAGGGGGGCAGCCTGCTGTAGAAGAGGGGTTTTTTCCCCTAGCCTGGAGGGACACAGTGCAGTTGCCTAATGACGTATTGTGTGCTCTCAGAGTAGAAGGAGAGTAAACTGGCTGTACTTCCTGCTTCCTTGTGGGCACAAGGCAAACATGATGTTGGATTGATTGAAGGTTGTGACCCTGTCGTAATTACTCCAAAAGCTCTTTTTCGGCCATTTCGTAAACAATATCCATTCAGAGGCAGTGAAGGGAATAACTCCTGTTTTTAATGCCCAATTGAAAGTTGAAGTTATAAGACCCTGTCCTGATTCTCCTGTTCGAACTCCTATCTGGCCTGTTAAAAAGGTTTCACAGCCCGGCAACCACAGTCTTGGAGATTCGTACAAGATTTACAAGCAGTTAATGCAGCAGTAATTGCGAGAGCACCCCAAGTTCCGAATCCATACACTATTTTAGGTCAAATTCCACCTGATGCAGCATGGTTTTCCATGGCTGATCTGGCAAACACATTTTTCAATGTCCCTATACATCCGGACAGTCAATTCTGGTTTGCATTTGAGTTTCAGGGTAACGCTTACACGTCTACAAGATTGTGTCAGGGGTACTGTGAGTCTCCTACAATCTATAATATGGCATTGAAAAATTTTTTGGAGACATGCATTCTGCCTGACGGCTGTGCTTTGTTGCAGTATGTTGATGATTTGCTGATATGCGCCCCAACATCAGAGCTGTGTGGAAATGCCACCTTGTGCCTTTTGGCTTTCCTTGCTAAAGGCGGCCATAAGGTATCTAAATCCAAATTGCAGTTCGTAAAACAAAAAGTCCAAGTTTTGGGACACATTCTCACAGCACAGTCAAAACAACTGGCTACAGACCGCGTTAAAGGGATCCAGGCTGTACCCCAGCCCAGCACTGTGAAACAAATGTTATCTTTTCTGGGGATGACAAGTTACTGTAGGGCATTTATCGTAAATTACAGTGCTGTTGAGCACCTGTTATGGGAATTAACACATCAATTACCAAGCTCTGCACGCATACAGTGGACTGAAGAGGCAGAACAGGCTTTTACTGAATTGAAATTGGCCTTACAGTCTGCACCCGTTTTGGGGCTTCCAAATCCAAACACACCCTATATCCAGTTTGTAGACCAAAAGGGAGTGAAGGCTTGAAATTATTGAAGTTGTTGAAATTATTGAAGTTTAATTTATGTACTACAATACCTTGTTGAGTTAAAAATAAGGATGAAATTATTAAATTGTATATAATTCCACTACTGGGCCCTGTAAATGCTTATAGCCACTGCGCATAATAGCTGTGTTTTTGCTACTTCTTGATCAGTAGTACTGTCTTTAATAAGTGTGTTGGGAGAAGGAATTATGTTTCCCAAATAAGTTTTGCTTATAAATGAAGAAAAGCTTTGCTGCATGTTTACTAATCCAGAGTCTGTAAGTTTCTCCCCATATTTATGAGTTGACATATTTGTGTCAAAAAGTAAAATGTCATTAATACTACCCACAAAAATTTAAATGATACAACTAGCTAAGATGCTGCTACAGTGGTCTGAATAATATGTGGGAGAAACAGACAAACAAGAAAACCAAATGGTGTCATTAGCTGTATACTGCTCTCAGTTTTCTTGCCAACAGGTGAAAGCGCTGTTACCAGTTCCCGGAGACTGGGTGGTAATAAAGGGCTTCAGACGAGAAAAGGGGGAACCAATCCATTCCAGCTTCTCTTGATATCACCAACAGCCGTAAAGGTCCAAGGTCAAGTGATGTGGACGCACATCTTGCATTGTACCACAGTCAGAAGAGGATGAAACAGTTTTTCTGGGTCTCTTGACCCTTAACCTCCTGTTGGCATTGCTCGCCACAGGAGAGGGACAAGTTGAGAAAATATTTTGAGCAATACAAGTATTCATCTAAATGTTGTAATAATGTGGCATGTGCACTAGCCATGTCAGTGCAGGAATATATGCTTCCTAGTGAGTCATGTCCAAGAGAGGAAGAGGAAGATCGGGCCACAGCCTGTGGCACCTGGCGCTCAGCAACAAGCTCATGAAAAGCCTTCTCAAGAGTAGTGACTTGCTGTGCAAGCTCAGCCCGGGCTGCAAAGGACTCGTGAAGAGTCTGCCTTAAAGCTATTACATCCCGAGTCAGCCCATCAATCATGGCCACCTGCTGAGCCACGGTGTCACACAAAGCTGTGAACTCCGCTGGGTTTATGGAAGGCTCAGTCATTCTGTCACGGAAATCAACTGATACACGCATGTAGCGCGGAGGATAAACCCAATTGCGGAGTCACAGAGAGAGTAGGTAATCCACGCGCATTGATCTGAGAATGCTCCCTTAAAAAGAGTAAAGATTCCCACCGAAATCCGCGTTCTCATTTACACACAAGAAGTTGTATGAAACATGAATACTCACGGTCCCAAAGAGATGAATCAGCAGGGTGACATTGAAAACTCAATGACTGAGCACTGGTTACCTCTGTTCCTTGGCTTATATACACCATGTAATGCGCCATATTTCTGGTCCCTCTTGTGCATCACATGACCCATGTGGGTGACAGTTCTCTAGGGTTAGTTATCAGTTTGGTGTAGATTTAATGTTCATTTTGTTTTCAGTCGCATGCTAATAAACATCCACCATCTGCATGTACGTCTATCTTGAGTCCTCCATCCCATAGTCACATTATTATTACAGGTGCACCTCAATAAATTAGAATACCATTGAAAAGTTAATTTACTTCAGTAATGCAGTTCAAAAAATGAAACTCAGACTATATAGATTCATTACATACAGAGTGATCTATTTCAAGTGATTATTTCTTTTCATTTTGCTGATTATGGCCTACAGGTAATGAAAACCCAAACTTCAGTATCTCAGAAAATTATAATACTACATAAGACCAATAAAAAAAGGATTTTTATTACCGAAATGTTGGCCTACAGAAAAGTATGTCCATGTACACACTCAATACTTGGTCAGGGCTCCTGTTGGGGAAAATTTACATTTTCATTAGTTTCATTCATTTATAATTTCTTTTGGGTAATCAATGTATTCTGGGTTTCATATTTTGGTCAATCCATGTGTGATTTCTATTTCTATCGCTGTACTCAGTAGGGTCTTTAGCTTAATCGTAGAGTCTTTCATACAGTTATATTTCTTTCCTACAGTTAGGTGGGTTTGAGCCGTTCTAATATTAATCCTAATGACATGCTTGTGTAACATTACAAGTTTGTGTAACTCCTAAGGGCAGGTATATGTTTAACGTAGAGGGTCAATATCCATGAGTGGGGGCGTTGGTTACATACATTTTATGGTTTCATGGAACTGAGGGTTGTTTGTCCCTTCGTCCCTGCAGGGGCTAGCTAGGAGGAGAAGATAGTCAAAATATAGCTCATGTTCACGAAGGTTAACTTATAAGATAACGACTGGGGCTCTAGTACTTTTCCATTTTGCTGAGTTCCCAAGTCCAAGATTTGCATAATGACTTTCACTATAAATTGTTTCTGTTCAACCTGTATGATCAGACTATAGGTCTGGACTGCCCAGATCTGTTGGCTCAGTCTGCAGATGTAATAAACTGACTTATGATTATTCTAGCAAAATACAGTCGTTTGTTCTTTTTGTGTGCTTCTCTCAGTTAAAGTCAGCGTTTTGCTGCGACACTACCAGAAATCACTTCTACATCCTGGCTCAGACAGTGGCCAAAATTTACATTTACGGCATTTAGCTGACGCTCTTATCCAGAGCGACGTACGACAGTGCTTAAGTCGTCTACATAAAATCATTACAAAGATATGAAAAACCACAAAAGAACATGACAAATTATTTTGGGGGATTTATTTTGGTTACCTTAGCCAGCGATTACTTTGTTTGTAGTGCCTGCAGGCACCTTTCTCAGGAAGGGGTTTTCCTTGCTGAACTGCTGGGTCTCGCATATTTCGACGACTATATTGAGCAGATTCTTGCCCTGTAAGACAGAGGACAGTACAAGCTAAAAACAACCAGGAAAACCCCATTCACACACATCTTGTGTATATGTAATTCCCACCCTAAAAATAATTCTTACCATCCTCTTGCTTATTTCAGATGAATGAGTGACAAAGCTAAAGCCACAAAACTAGCATTTCTTGTAACTTTACATAGGAAAGACTGTGGTACATAATATGCATTAGATGACCAAATACACCCCAGAGACAGAAGGGGTGCAGGTGGTCACATAAATTGGTATAATGACAACACAGTGTCAGACTAGCACTATAGTACATGTTACTAAAGTAGATATGGGTTTAGTTTCACATATTGAGATTAAGGCTAATCCTAGACTACATTTTCCTTTCAGTACAGAATATGCATTCAGAATGATGTTTAGACCAGGACTAGGCTTAATATCTGACCCATCAGGTTTGTCTCAAGGTTCTTAGGTCTAATGGCACTGGTGTCAACAAATGTATACAATGAACAGCTCCTGTACCTCCTTGTGCTGTTCAGTATATCTCAACAAATCCTATAACGCAAAAAAATCTCCTACAGACATTGTCTGAAGATGAAAATGGCTCTAAAGGAAGCAGGGACTTCAAATGAAATAGATACAGTACAGTAGACAACACCAAAATAAATGCAAGAGGTCACTGTTCACTTACCAAGTATAGGTCAAGGTCTGTCTAAAGCTAGAGCACCCTTCTCCTCATGTTCAGGAGAAATTAAACAAAATGGATTTTAAAGGATTTTTAGAACTGAGAAGCTAGATTTAAAGACTACAAACAAACCTGTGTTATTTATAGTCTTAGGGTGGATGTATTGAAACTGTGTGGCCTCCACAAAGATGCTGATTTTGCAGTGACAGTGCTGGCAGTTTTTTTCCTTCTCCTGTCCATAAGACAAACTCTAATGCAAGAGACAGAAAATGAAAGAAAGATAAAATTATCAAGATCAAAAGTTAGAAAATAAAAGACTCTGAATCTGTATTGATTCAATGATATTTTTACTGATAATGAACAGCAAGGCTTGTTAGAATTTGTTAAGTAGAAATTTTGAGATATAAATATTTTTACATCCTGCCTTGACAGTGTTGGACTACAGCAGTATGTTGACTTTCCCACACATTCCAAAGGTCATATCTCATTTGTTGTACTGGTGTTGCCCCTCTCAATCTGCCCATTTTTGACCATAAATTAATATCCTTCAATGTCAATATAACATTCTCTAAATCTAAGCCATGTCACACAATTTCACCCTGTAACCTAAAGAATACTGACTTACCTACCCTGTGCAGTGAAATTAACAACCTTACTCTTACTGAAAACCTTTCCACTACCGATGAAATGGTTTCCCAATACAATGATGGATTACATAGGCTCTGGACACTCTTGCTCCTCTTAAATCCCGGACTGTTTCTTATACCCGCCCTTCCCCTTGGTACACTCCTGAGCTGCGTCACCTTAAAACTTAAGGACGTAGACTGGGATGACCATCTGCCACAAAAATGTATCACGATCACACGCTTGTTTATAAGGATGCTCTTTTTGCAGCCAAATCTGCTTATTTTGAAAAACAATTTAAGATAAGTGATGGGAATACTAGAGCTCTCTATGCCACTGGAAATAATATTATCCAGCTACCTGCAGCCCTTCCACCTCAGTTTTATTCTTCTGAATAATGTACTACTTAACGAATTTCTTTAATGTGAAAATTAAAAACATCCATCACCATTTGAACACATCAACAAACAAGTTAGACAGCTCTCCATATTCAACTTCCTCAAAGCCTTATTGTATACATTTTCTCTCGTCTCTGAAATCACTGATCTTATTCAAAAAGCCAAATCTTCTACCTGACATCTAGATCCATTCCCTACAGATCTGGTTAAACCATGTCTGCGTTCTCTCTCTTCTTTAATAACTTGTATCATACATTCTTCTCTTACATAGGGGCATGTTCCTTCATCCCTCAAAACAGCTGCTATAACTCCAGTTTTAAAGAAACCCGGTATCGACCCTAACAATCTCAATAATTTTCGACCAGTTTCAAACATACCATTTTTATCCAAAATACTCTTCGAAACTGACTACTCTCTTTGACCTTGTCCCTTGACTCCACTCATTTTCAGTTTTACACTCTTGTGATCTTATACATGCTGTTTTTATTTATTTACTCTCTGACCCCGATCCTAGACTAGACTCAATTTTCGTCTTACACGCTTGTGATTTTATATATGCCATGTTTATTAGTTTTTCTATTTGTCTTCCTGTTTTTTTCCCCCAATTTTATGATCTGTTTTACTTGTAAGCTCTCCTTGAATGCCTTGAAAGGTGCCTTTAAATAAAATGAATAATAATAATAATAATAATAATAATAATAATAATAATAATAGTGGCCTAAGATTCATGGTGTATTATTAATAATGGCATAAAGTGGCCCCTCATAGTCACACATGCACACACTACAGCACAACACACAATGTGAACAATCTTTCTCGGCATTTAACCCATTCACCAAGTGAAGCAGGGAGCTGCCACCAACGATGGGTTCCCGGGGAGCAGTGTGTGGGGATGGTACCTTGCTCAAGGATACCTCAGTGATAACACTAGCAGTCCTGGGATTCAAACCCACAACCTTCTGATTGCATGGGCAACAGCTTAACCACTAGGCCACCAGCTGCCCCACATTGTGGAGATGCCGGGGACTGAACCTGGGACCTCATACATGTGAAGCATGTGCTCTAGCTCTGAGCTACATCCCCAGCAAAATAACCAAGTGAAGCAGTGGGCAGTGGACTAATGAAGGGTGCCCAAGGAGCAGTGTGGGGGGATGGTACCTTGCTCAAGGGTACCTCAGTGACGACACTCAGTGTTGGGATTTTAACCCACAACCTTCTGATTGCAGGGACAATGCCCTAACCACTAGGCCACCAGCTGCCCATATAGTCAAGTCACTGAATATTCTGGGCTTCTCCAGGGTACACCTTATAAAAACACTGTTTAGAGAGGCAAATGGCTAAGCACACATATCTGAGACACATATGGCTGTAAAGGAAAAAAAACATTCATTTTGGGGGTCTTACTCACACCTGAAAAAAATCATCTTTGTTGCAGCTTAGGCAGCCAACAATCATCTGGCAGTCTTGTAGTACCAGATCCACAGGCACAGCAGCATTCAGGTCCAGATAGCCCAACACATCACTGTATTGGTGGAGCATGCTGGGTCTGAATGCAGCACTAATCCTTGCCCCACACTTCTCGCACTGGGCTGTGCAGGTCAACCGGCCGCTCAGGGTCAGGTCAGAGGTCACCTTACACCTACCAAGAGCAAACAAGAGTAAGTCTGCATTCCGGGCTGAATTCCACCTATTTTTCAAGATGTCTGCATACTTCAGTCAAAATCACAGATGTAAACACAGTGTGGTTTCATGTGAAATGACATACACGTAAACAAAATGGCTTAGTTTGTCTGATTAACATGTAATACAAATAACTGTAAAAAGTTTTTTCAGTACTGTTTTGCTTTAGAATGCACTGCGTGAGTGCATTCCACATAAAATAACTGAATTCAATTCAATTTTATTTATATAGTGCTTTTTACAACAAAGTTGTCACAAAGCAGCTTTACAAAATACAGGTCCGAGCCCCTAGTGAATAAGTCAAAGGCGACAGAGGCAAGGAAAAACTCCCTCAGCTGGATGAAGAAACCTCAGGAGGAACCAAGACTCAAAAGGGGAACCCATCCTCCTCAGGCCGACCCGGAGAGAAAGGAACGAGACAAATAACAAGAGAAGGCCTTCATGAATAGGATTATTGACAGGATTATACGTCTAACAGAGTTGGTATCACCAAGTGTCTACAGAGGTCAATTTTGTTGGAACAGTAACAGTGTCTGTAATCCATAAACAACAGGATCAGGAGCAACACTCTCCACCGGAGCTTTAATGACTTTGTTAACTTCTTAACCATTTAATTATATAGGAAATTTGAAAACTCAGTGGATCTTGAATCTTGATTTACTGTTTAAGCATCACATCACATGAAGAATTAAATAATGTACCACAATCAGCCATTAAAATACATTAAGTACATTATTGGAGGCCCCACCTGATCACTTGCAAAACTTAAAAGATCTGCTGCTAACATCTTGGTGCCAGTTACTTCGTTTTTTTCCATGCCTCATTTAGAGCTGTTTTAGGGGCACAAGGGGATCCTACGCAATGTTAGGAAGGTGGATTTATGTCATGGCTGATCGATCTAAACATAGGTCTGAACAAATCAGATGTATTTGTGACATCTGATATACAAATATGTATAAGAAATAAGGAAATGGGCCTAGATTTTACCTGCTGCATTGCAGGGACACAGTGATCTGTTTTGCCACTACAGTAGCTGTGCCCTCGCCAAGCCTCAGGCCCAGCAGTTTGACTTCAGTTCCTTTCCGTGGCTCATTACTTTTGATGTTCTCAACCTGTTGGCTCTCACTTTCCTTGGCACTTTCCTTGGCGCTCTCAAGCTCAGTTTGCTCTCTCCCTTCCCCCTTTCCAGCCTGATCTTCCACCTTCTTTTCCTCCTTTAACTCCACTTGCAAGTAATTCTCAGCGGGTGAGGTCCTAGAATGCTCAGCGGAAGGTCCTACATCACTGTTCTTACACAGAGCAATCTGGAGCTGCTGATAGGGGACAAACTGTATACCAGCTCTCTCCAGTTCAATGTCCTTTTTCAACTGGAAACAGAAGTCAGAAGTTTTAGTGCAGGACATTGATTTTCCGTTTATCCACAACATAGCGGATATGATTTTTATGATACACAAAAGTGGTATGTATGACAAGGGGTGATTATACATTAATGCTAGTTACAGCTGATGAGACTTAACAAGCCAAACCATATTGTTTAAAAAATAAAGCAAAATAGGAGATCAGTGAAGCAGGTCAGTGAAGCTAATCAGGTGTCAGTACAGCCTAGAATGGCTTTGTTTGGGAGACCTGCTAAAATGCACTTAAGGTGGTGTTCATGACACTAAATAGTGACACTCTTTCCATCATAATTAGCATAAGTTGCATTTTGACACAATTTTTATCATTTAAAATTCCAACTACTACGACAGCCCCAATTACATGACAACACTGGGAAAGTGAAGGCTAGCATGTGCTTGTTCCATCTGCTAGTTGATGTAAAATAATTCATAATTAATGTCTCTTCAAAGAGCACCCTAGTGACTAACTGGGCCTCTTGTTGTTGCTTATTCATTTCGTCTTCCCTATATTCATTAAATTAATTTAAAAAAAACCTTGGGCACTTACATTCTTAACTCCATGCCTTCCTTACTTTTGCTTTAATCTCTGAGTTGCTTAGGTGTGTAACCTAACTGGCATTAACTTGGATGAATAGCAGATATTGATTAAAGCATAGCATTTCAGGTTGAAGAACAGATGTGGACTACTCGAGCACTAATGTTTGTTTTTCTGGATAAGAGCGTCTGCTAAATGCTGTAAATGTAAATGTAAATGTCTGGTGCTAATGCAAACGCTGCCAAGAGGGAGGGTCATTCTACCCACCCAAAGAGAGCAAGACCAAAAATACTATCTTGGATTCCCGGCCACAAACGTCTGTGGCGTCACTGGGGATTGAACTCACAATCTCCCAATAACAGGGCAAACACTTGGACATGGACAAATTTAATTATGATCATCTAATAATCTCACCACTATAATCCATTTAAACACTCCTTTACTTATGTGGTTAAAAATGCAGTTTAAAAACAAAAATGAAGCAGCTGAATCTAGATCAGTGTCCACAGGTTCAAGTTTTTAAGAATAAAGGAATAACCTCTTTACATGCTCAAGATATCCATTTACTCAGCCAAAAGAAAGAAATAAAACTGTTCAAAGAGCAGACCTTTTAATCTGATAATCTACTCCAACAATTTTTGATCTTACCTGTCTAGCTCCCTCAGTGAAAAGTCTCTCCATGCTACGGTCCAACCAACGCAGGTATGGCCGGAAGAGGAGCTCCACCTTTCCCATTAACTGATTGGTTGCACGCTTGGCTTCGAGCCACTCTTGTGATGCCAACTGTATGTGTCTGTATATACAGAGCTTTTTCTTTTTACAGAGAAAAAGCTGCTCAATTTCATATTAATTGTTCATATTAACTGTTAAATATTACCAATCAGTTTATAGATTTGTTACAAAAAATGCATTTCCTACCTCCCCATAACTGATGGCAAGTGTTGATCCAATGGAACATCTACGGTAAACACCTAAGGATAAAGGTGTTTGTTAAAACAAACACTGGGACATGAGGAAAACAAAGTGATAAGTCATTTTAGGAATAAGTGCACACCTCTTGAGGATAGTTCTCAGGGAAGCTGACCATGATGGACATCTCTTTTAACTCATAAGGCTGTAAAAGGGACAAGAGATTTTAAAATGCAAACTTGTTTTTGCATTCATAACACTCATATTTGAGCGCTTTAGAAAAAGCAACTAATATGCAGTTCTGCATAATTAAGTTGCTGAGCAGTCATTCAGAGTGGTTTGATGTAACATGTCGAGATGTAACACTAATGTAAAGAAGTGTTCTATACAATAGTTGTGATAGCAACTTGGTTATAATGTCAATGCAAATAAATATCTGATTTACTATTCTACATAATAGTACCACAAGATAATGGATGTACTATTCAAAATAACCAGTAAACCTACATGTGTTTTCTGAATTTATGGGTTATAACTCATTTGATAATGATAAAATAGTGGTAAATCCAAAGATATTTTCCTTTGCTTTAAAATACCCTCCATGTACCTTGGATGTAGTCACATTTAACAAATTGTAAAAATACATTTCCTTTGAAAACTACTATGAAACAAAGTCTCAAGTTTCTGTAACTGTAACTGTAACCATTTCATGTAATGTTTTCCTACGAAGAAAATGCAATGTTTATCATATTAAGTATTTAGATTCGCATGAATTTTGAAACAATTTGCTCAAAACGTCAGTTCTTTCAGACTGAAAATAAGCCCAGTTTTATAGTTAATCCTTTGACAATTTTCAAAACGTAGGTACTAGTGGAAATATTAGGTTGACTGATTTTTTTTTCTTCCTGGCCAGAGGCTAGAAACTGCTGAAACCAACAGACAGCTGTTCTATATGCAACAACAAAGGCTTTCAAAAACAACACTTGTTTAATGCACACAAAACACAAAATGTAACACTTCTGTCTCTTAGTGAACTTCTAATCTGGACCAGCCATGGGACTGAGGAAACATAAGCCGTTCTTGACCTTGTCTATGTCTGTATAAAACAATTCTGACCCCTACTACAAAGATTTAAGAAAACACATTTTTCTTCATTCCTGCTAAACCATTTATAAAGAAGTGTTTTACCCAATCTGGATCTGAGGCTTCCACAGTGACTCGGTAATAGGTGAGCTGGCTGTCCTCTCTCTCCTGCACTATAAGCTTGTCCTTTGAAAGCCTCTTCATCAGCTGATAGATCTCAGTGTCTCTGAGTTTCCTGGACATTTCCTCAGTTAGTCTGAGCTGTTCCTGAGCAGTACAAGAGTGCTTACTCAGTGGTCTGGCTCTGCTACTGCTTTTTTCTCTGTGTTCCACCATATGGTTTTCCACTGGTGGATGCCAGAAGCGACAGCGGTCTTCCATAGAGCAGAACCCTGACATGAAGTAGCGGCAGGGCCTGTGGGCTCGCGTCTGCTTGACCAAAGCAGTCCTCAAGCTGGAAGGGATCAACAGGTCCACTTTCTCTGAACCGCCACACATGTCTGACTTCTGCTGTGGGACTAAAGAATGAGCATCATTCTTGCAATCCTCATCTTCACAACCTGCTCTGGGGTTTGGCCTATTCTCAAGCCCAATCAGTTCACCTGAGGATGCAGTCTTCTGGTGGAGGAAATGGCATCTTTTCCCATAGTGGCAGTGGCGGCCCTGGGAGTAGAAACAACATAACTGCTTCGTATGACCAGTGGCCGGTTGAGGGGGCTGGCTCATGCTCTCCTCTGTCGGGATCCTGTTCTCTTTTTCAGATTGTGTCACAGGGACAGAAGCCTCTTCATTGTCTAGATCAGAAGGCTAAGGAAACAAACAACTGAATTACAACTTTTCCCTAAAATGCAGATATTAATAAACCGATCAGCCAGAACATTAAAACCACATGTGGGTCCCCCTCGTGCCCCCAAAACAGTTTTGATCTGTTGAGGCATGGACTCTACAAGAACTCCACATGTACTCACCAAGATGGAACTCATTTATATGCAGAGAATTTTGAGGCAACACTTTGAACTCAGTTGTTTTCTTCAAACCATTTCTGAACCAGTTTTTGCAGTTTGGCAGGGCACATTATCTTGCTGAAAAAAACCACTGCCATCAGAAAACACAGCTGCCACACAGTGGTGTACTTAGTCTGCAAAAATATTTAAGTGGGTGCTGTCAAAGTAACGTGCACATAAATAGTAGGACTCTAGGTCTCCAAGCAGAACATTGTCCAGAGGATCACACTGCTTCCACTAACTTTCCTTCTTCCCATAGTGCATCGTGGTCTAACACATGATCTTAAAAAAAAAAAAAAAAATTATCTGATGCAGTGTGTTCTTTCTATCCTACACTGCATGAACAGGTTAGCCTTTGCTTCATAAGCACATTATTGAGTCTTTGGCACCCATGATCCTGCCGCTAGATCATTGGATGTCTTCCTTGGACCACATTTTGTAGGTTCTAACCACAGTATACTGTGCTGGAGAAGCTCTGACCTGGTTGTCTTGCCATTACAATTTGTCCTTTGTCACAGTCACTCAAATCCTTGTGTTTCAAAATTTTCTACCTTACAACAAATCAACTTCAAGAAAGGACAGTTCACTTGATGTTTAATATATGCCACTCTTTAACAGGTGCCACTGTAACAAGATAATGTTATTCATTTCACCAGTGGTTTGTCATGTGGTGTGTGTGTGTGAGTGAGAGAGAGAGAGAGACACACACACAGACAGACAGACAGACAGAAACAAAGCACAGTAGAATTAAATAGTTGTGTGTTACGTTTACTCAAGTTCTTTACTTTTTAAAAATCGAATTTAATGATCAATTAAAACTAAATCAATGATAGATATTTATAATGAAATACTACTAAAGAAAGGGCTTCACTTTTAGTCGTTGACATTCTGCACCTAACAACTATTATCATTCTTGTCTCTTTCGTACAGAAGATTATGAGCACAAAAATTCAATTGGCAATTCAATGTGCAAAGTGCTGATGCAATCCTTAGTTCATTTAAAAATATTTTGTATAAAATAATATCTATTCACTGAATTGCATTTCGTATTGTCATGGATGTTTTGCCCCTTTATTCAAATGGCAATTCAATGTGCAAAGTTCTCAATAATTTGAATAATAAATAGAATAACAAGGCACTGAATTGCATTTTGAATTGCCATTTTGTACTTCACTTTTTTCAGCTTTTGACCTTTTTGTTTCAGACCAGAAGTCTCACAAAAGGGAGGCTTCAGTTTCTAAGCTCACCTTTGCTCATATTCAAGCTGCATTTTAAAGCTACTCAAGTTAATATTTAACTGAAGTGCTGCGTTTACTGAGCAGTAGTGAGTTTAGTGAGAAGTAGAGAATTTAGTGAGTAGTAGTGGTGTCAGGGAAAATGTATATGGTCATTATTTTCTTTCATTTATACTTTCTTTTGGGTAATCAATGTATTCTGGGTTTCTTATTTTAGTTAAT
>JBBJLS010023186.1:0-14984 GCA_037577275.1 Bryconaethiops microstoma
TATTCCTGAACAAATATAGTCTACACAACCAAATCAGAACAATTTAGGATCAGCTTTTTTGCATGGATATGGGAAAGGCTGCTTATCAAAATGCTGTGTGTGTGTGTGTGTCTTTCACTTCTCTCTCCCGGGCACTATATTGGCAATGCGCCCCAATACTTTTGGATAGATTTAATTCACAGTGCCTCTCAGTGGATAAAAGTATTGGGATATAGCGCCATTCAACAATTTTACATGGTATATTTCGTTATGGTTATCGTCACATGACTAGCATTTACGTTGCGTCTCGTCTCAGTCACGTGATAAATGTTGGTTGACGACGATATTTAGTGATAATTTTCGTTGAGAAAACACTAGCTGAGGGTCCGTGTAAAACTTCGCGGATCTATGTTGTTCCCCGGCAGAGTTATGGGGCTGTCATGTAAACATTGGGTCCTCCAGGTAGCCGGGGGAGGGGCTGCCCGCTGCAATGCCTGATGAAAATTGTCGTCTGTCGGCGATTCCCGTGAACCGACAGACGCAAAACTGGCATTTAAATATCGATACCAGTGCTAATTGATATTGAAATCTATACTAAATATTAATATCGATTAGTATCTAAGAATCGATTTTTATTGACAACCCTAATATATGTATATGTATATATGTGTGTGTGTGTGTGTGTGTGTGTGTGTGTGTGTGTGTGTGTGTGTGTGTACATATGTGTGTGTGTATTTATTTATATATAAATGGTAAGGCATTATTGTTGTGTTGCAGGTCTGGATGCCCGAGGGTTCCTGTTTGGGCCTCTTTTGGCCCAGAGGTTGGGATTGGGTTTTGCTCTGGTCAGAAAGAAAGGGAAGCTCCCGGGCCCCGTTGTTTCCGTAGCGTACAGTCTGGAGTATGGGACGGTGAGACCTAAGCTTCATCATTCCTCATTTTTACTCCTCATAAACCAGCACTACCACTGTACCATGTTTTCCTGTCAAACTCAAACAAAATCTTCTCTTCACTCACATTTCTCTGCGTCTCCCAGGCTGAAGCAGAGATTCAGGTGGACGCTGTGGAACCGGGACAGAAGGTTCTCCTTATTGATGACCTGCTGGCTACTGGGGGTGAGTTCATGACGAGCTTCAAGTTTTTCATTACGTGAGCCGGAAATTGTGTTCGGTGGTTTATGAGACACACTTTGTGTATTTACACTACCTGACCATTTAATTAGACACACTGATCTTATCAGTGCAGTTTGTAGGTACAAAAAACAGTCTGTAGCCCACCTGCATCGACAATTCTCAAAACTTTTTTGCTTTTCTTTTCAGTGGATATAATCTTTGCAGTTTTGAAGAATGCTTGGCATCATCATCCTGTTGAAGGATTACATTTTGTCCAATGATACATAAACCGAAAGGAACTGTCGTTATTTTTTTTTTATGACCCAACACAAAGTGAATGGCAATGCAATAAAGACAGATCTTATTTATCTTCTTTAAAACATCTAATGTTACTAGAACGTCTGGCCTGTAGTGTGCTCTTAATTCATTTCTATGTGCAATTGTGTTTAATTCTGTCTGTGTTGTAAACCATGTCTTTATCAGGGACGCTGTTTGCAGCCTGTGAGCTGATCAGGAAACAGAAGGCCGAGGTTTTGGGCTGTTTAGTGGTCATCGAGCTGAAGGACCTTAAAGGGGCCGATAGACTGAAGTCAGACCCTGTGTTCTCTTTAGTACAGTTCTGAGCACATTCACAGTCTTAGTACTTTCTTTAAATGACATGTTATGAAAACATTTCATGTAATGGTCAATAAGCAATTGTGTATGAGTTAAGGGGGACCTTGATGTGCATCGTAATTTTGCTTTCTGATCCAATGCCTTATGCAGCTTCAATACAGGGGGGTCCTCGGGTTATGATACAGATCCGTTCAGTGACGTAAAACTGAATTTTGGTGTAAGTCGAAACACACCCTAGCCCTTAGAGTACATATCCTAACGGTTGTAAAAATCATTATCTAGAACTAAAAACAATAAGCCACAGAAAAAGGAAATATACTGTACTGGGGACACCAACTCCCTCACTCATATGCGTATTCTTCCATGGCACGCAACGAAACTAGTTCACCAACAGAGGTCGCGAGTTCGATGCTGTGTAAGCCGAAACACGTCTCAATTTTACGTTTTTATAGTGCACGCTGTAAACCCACAACCCATGTCGAGGCTGTCGTAACCCAAGTACCCCCTGTACTTTGTTTACTCATCCCTTTATTGGGAATCCAAAATGGTAAAGTACTGTAATTTCTGTCATGTTTCAAAATGAATTTATGTATTCGAGGTATAATGAATATAAACACCTTTAGTAGATAATGTATAAGGAATGCAATAATGGGAGGTATAGGCTCATTGCAATATACAAATGCAGTGGTTTAGTTTTCAGTTGAAATGGGCAGATTTGTCATCTGCCATATTAGTAAAATTGCAATTATTATGCATCCTTATTATATATTAAAGCAGCAGACTGAGCAAAGACTGTAATTTCCATTGCCTTAAGGATCTGTTGATTTTTCTGCAATTGTCCAAAGAATATTAAAAAAAGAAGAGTCATAATTTGGTCTTCTACTTCATCCTTTTCAAACAGCTTGTTTATTGGACATTAAGGCAGAACAAGAGTCTTCCAATGAACGGTTGCTGCTCTTCCAGTACTATCTGGCTCCTCAATACTGTAGTAAAATACACACACCACCTCTATAGGGACTCCAAACCCTTTAAAATGTAAATCCAAATCAAAACACCACAATTGGGTCAAACTGGACAAAAATCGGTTTCATTTAACTAAAAAAAAAAAAAAAAAAAGTGGAGAAAAACAAAACATCCACATAAAATGTTCCTTTAAAGGCCTGTGTTGGAATGCAGGCAGTAAAGCCACACTGTGACCAGAGCAAACATTAAAAAACATGGAGCTCTTCTCCAAAACTATTGCACTTCAGCACAAAGTCCAAGGTTCTCCACAGGGTTCTCAGCGTTGCTCCTCCTCTTTGATCTTCTCACTCAGTTTCTCTAAAACTAGGTTCATGTTTGTGTTCTTGTTCAGCTTGAGGTAAAAGTCTTTCCTGATTGGATGGATCGTGAGCCATTCAGGCACCAGCTGGGCCAGCAGACGGAGATGTTTTTCCATTTCCCCTAGAACAAGGATGATGATTCAGGTTATTAAACAATATAACAAGAATCAACTTCATCAAAATGCAACATGTAATGAAATTAAAAGAAGTACACCACTAAAGAAAATGGTCATGAACCTAACCTCATACAGGGGTGCACGATATCTATTAATCATTATTGCAATATCAGTCTCTGCAGTACTGATATTACAGAAGGCTGCAATATGCAAATGAGCCTCTAACCAATCCTGGCAGGGTGACCAATCACAACCTGGTGTTTGAGTAAACCTGAAGTCACATGTTTACTAGAGGTCGACCAATGTGGGTTTTTCTATGGCCGATATGTAAAGCCAATTATTTGTTTTGAAGGTTTTTTTTGGGGAGGAAAGGGAGAGAGATTTAATCTAACTATAGGCTGCTGTCAATGGTAAGTATTTTTCCACAACCATTTTCCAACCTCTATTACAACGAAACAGGCCCTTGTTACTGTGCCTTTAAGGCTGATATAAATGATCTCTTTGCTGATTGGCTGCCCTGCATCGCAGCGGACTCAGAAGGCAACATGGAGCTGAAACACTCATCAGCATGAATGGGTGCGGCTAAACCGTTGTGGGCTGAAGATGATGTGTAAATATGTTGGTTTTGGGACATCACAAAAGCTATAATTTGAGAATGGGCTGTTTAACAGCTTAGTTTCCGTAAACTGACTGTGGTTGGGGCGTACAATATTTACATATTATAAGCCTTTTTAATTCCAGAAAGGTGATGGGCCCTTTAACATATTGAAAGGCAATCACAATATGTAGCAGCACAATCGAAATGTCCATATCGAGCCGCTCAGTCATTCTATGAAGACCAAACAAACAGTCAGATCCATAAAATATCTGTTTAAGAAAGCAGACATGCTCACCTGTGCTGAGGGAAGAGCGATAGCTGGCGATCATGCGGTTGCAGGCAATCTCCATGATCAAAGCTGGCTTCTTTTCAGACACAAACACGTTTCTCAGGATCCTGGCCAACTCCGCCAGTCGTGACATCATTGCCAGACGCTGCTCCTGCTCGGGGTTCCGGGTCATCGTCACCTGCAGTTTCTGAGCCTCTTTAGCGCGGATCTGATATAGAAAGAAATCAAGTGAATTTATAAATCATTTTTACAACTAAACACTAACTAGAATGAGAAATTTCATGCAAGCTATGGTAACTGTGGTTGTTACTGTGGTGTTGCTAGGTTTTTACTACAGCATAGCATCTGGTGTAACTAGCCAGTTGCTATGGTAATTAGTGGTTTTATAGTGTCTTAGTTGGTTGCTAGTTGGTTTCTATGGCATCATAGTTGGGTGCTGAAGTAGCTAGTGGGTACCTAGCAACACCATAGCAACCTACAGTGTGCTATGTGTCTATGGCATCACAGTGTTAAAGTGTAGCTAACCAGTTGCTATAGTAACTATGGTGTTGCTATACGGTTGCCAGTTGGTTATAGCACTGCAGGTGGTTCCTAATGACTATAGTTGTTGCCATGGTGTTCCAGGTAATTGCTTGGTGTCTACTAGGGCAGTGCCAGTAAGAACAAATTTCAAAGTACCCAAACTTTTGTCCTTTAACAATATTTAAACCTACAATTTCTATTTTTCTGATGAGGACAGCTGCTGTTACTAATTTTAGGTTCCATTCATGGCAAGCCAAGTTGGCATAGCTGAGACAGACTGTCCCTTTAACTGGCTGGAATGACAAATCACTGAAAGGGAATTGGAAACTGACTGGCTGAGCATGGTGTTTTAAGTACATACCCTCTCCAACAGAGACTGGGACACTCCTTTAAGGGCACTGGGTGTTTGTGCAGGAGTCACAGCCGATTTCACTGGAGGCTCTTTTGCAAAAGCTGCCTCTGCTGTTTTTAAAGCCATATTAGCCAAAGCCTTCTCCATCTGAAATTTCATTGCAACAGAAAATTAAATGAAATCCTTGAAAGTACAATCAGGAGTTTCTATACCACATCTGAACTGATTATCGATTATGATGTTTCACAGCTGCTCTACACCAGCACAAGCCAAATGAGGTCAATTTTAGTTCCATGAATGTATCTGATTAGACACAAACAATGCAACTAATATCAGCTGAGCATTTCAGTCAATTGCATCATCAGTGTTCATTCAGAACCCTATATGAACATTCTGGAAGAACATACAGCATCATGTTCATCATCATACAAAATTCTTTGCTGTCAGCTTTTTAGAAGTTTACCTTGGGGGTCATGAGTGAGCGGGCTCTGTCCAGCACTTCTTGAGCAGTGGTGAGTTTCTCTGTTTGGGGGGGCTGTGGCAAATCACCGGGCTGGACATTTGGTACCTCATCCACTCCGAATCTGGGGTGCCAGCGGGTAAGCTTGTCATCTGGGATGACCACAGGCGGGTTCAGCGTGGCCAGAAATACCTACAGGACAGGCCAGAGACATTAGTTGATGTTTAATGGGGTACATGGAGTATAGGATACATAATATATATCATTATATATGGGACAACATGGGGAAAATGATTATTGCGGGCCTGTTAATGGCCTGGAATAAAAACACAACTTGCTTGTGCACAAACTGACAATCTCCAGTGCTGGAGAATGAATGCAGGCTGTATTTTTGCTGTATAGAAAGTTACCAAGACACCACAGTATTGCTTCACATCAAAACTCATCATTCCAGCCTGAAGCAGCAAGCCTGGCACAGCTGGCATAATCCATCTTACTCTCATTACGCTTCATATATGAATCAGTGTCACTTATTAGTATCAGGCTATGCCCCAATTTTAAGTTTTTGGCTTAATTAAAGCTATTTAGATTAAAAATGAGTCATGAATCTACTACTTGCAACGCATTACAGCATGTACCTTATGGTGTCCCTTCACAATTTCCACCAGATTCTGGTGGAATACGCGTCTTCTATCCAGCAGACGGGTAGCAGACAGAACCGGTCGAGCTCCATTCGTTTCTGAAGGAAAACATTTCTTATGAATGAAGACTCAGACAACTTCACTGATTTAAAACAGTTTAGAAGAATTTTCGGAGGTCAGTTACCTTCTTCAATGATCGGTTCCATGGTAAGCTGGTAGGCAGATTTCTTCGCTGTGGCGCTGAAGTTTGGAATGTTCTTCTCCTGCCGAAAGGCATACGCTGATGGGTACACGGTCTTAATCTGGCCTATATGAGTCTCCTCAAAACGCCTGACAAGGACGGGAAGAAAAAGGAATTGGATTTATTATTTATTCTCTGACGACTGATCTGAAAACAGCTACTCTATTCAACATTATATAACTAATGTCCAACACTTGTCTGGTGAGCCACATTATAATTCATGAGCTATTAAGCAACAGTCAATGGGTTGAAACAGTAACGTTAAAGTTAAAGGACAGTCTAGAATTTGACTCCATCACCACACAAACAGTTCATAGGACATCAGACATACACTGTTTGACTCGTCTAAAGAAAACTTTTGTTCGACATTTTCGTTTATAGTTGTTCCCTCAACAACTTTCCAGTGTTTATCAAGAATAAAACTACTGTTTATGAAAAATGGATAAGTGGTAAAAAAAATACGTGCAAAAACTAAACTGGTAGTGTAAATGCATATTTAGAAGCACTTTGCTTTAATTCGTGACTCAACTTTTATATGGCTACTTTTAATTTTACTTATTTATCTGAATACACTCATTTCTTAGTTGAGAAATACTATAATACTGGCAGATCAGCTCTCTTACTTGTGCATCATGTCCTGGACCCCCTGTTTGACCTTAGCGAAGGTGACTGTCTCAGAGCGGTTGAACAGCATGCTGACGATGGTGTCCATGCTGCGGAACATCTCAGCAAGAAGCTTGTACTTGTAAGGCAGCGAGAGGCCAGGAGGGATGTCCTGAGCAAGATTGTGATAACGCTGGTAGGCAGGAAGCCTCTCTCTGAAACGAGAAGAGCGAATGTATAGCCGATCAGAGCCATAAAAGTACACTATGCAAACTAGCAAGAGAACAGACTAACAGTACAGGCTGTGAACTACAGTGTAACTCTGGAACATCACATGCTTTTCCACTGGCACAGGGAACCATGATAAAAACATGTTTACAAAAAAGCATCCTGTACCCAAGCCATGCCCACGATGTCTCGACAGCAGGGCCAAAAGTGGGCTGTAGCCAATCTGACAGTGTCACTTCTTTCTGATTGGTCAGAAAACGTTGTCAGGACAACAGACAGACTTGGAAAAAGGCCCAAACACCCTAACAATTATTACGATACAAACTAAACTGGAAAGTCGACCAAGTGCATTCACTTTAGTGGGATTTTTTTTTTTTTAACATCGTGAAAAACACAAAGGACGTCCCCAACAAATTAGCTGGGTTAGGTTGTCATAGCATGGCTCAAAAATGCAGAGAAAATGTTTGCAAACTTCTAACTAAAAAAGGCCACAATAACAAAAGCGGCTCTGAACCTCCCCATGGACACCGTTTTGGAACAATGAACATCTATAAACTGTGGGGAGAGAATGGTTCCTGCATACCTATGGAAAAGTACTTATAAAGTCTGAGCTGAAGAGTTCATTTTCTAACCTACTTGCCGATTGAAACAATGGTTCAGAGAAAAAAAATGCTGTTACTCCAAATGTAGATCAGCCAAGGCATATTGGCTAGGTTATAATTGGTGGAGGGGGGAAAATTCGGTTCTTGGCGAGGCGTCCTTTAATGGACAAGTGTGTACAAGCAGGAAAGCATCTAAATGTGCTGGGCCAAGACCATCCAGGGGGCTTATTTTAAGTAGGATATTACCTACCCAGTATATACTGTAACTGTAGTACATTTACGTGATAACAGGACCCCTCTTACCCTTCCTCAGCTTTGGGCTGAGCTTGTGTTTGCTCCTCATTGGCTTTCTCCTCCACCGCAGCTCTTTCAGCTTTCCTCTGCTGGACTCTGGCTGAAAGTTCCCGGGTGCTGTCGAGTCGGGCTTTAAGCTTAGCTAAAGCAGACACTGGGGCAGGAGTGGGCGAGGTCACATTTTCAGACTGACCTTTCAGCTTCTGGAGACGGGATTTCAATGCCACCACATCTTCTCTGGAGAGGGTTTTCTATAAAAAGGTAGAGACAACAGACGATGAGGAACACTGGCTAGAAGATGACAAACCGCTAGAAAAGTGACTTGGGCTTGAAGGAATATGGATTTATTTATGCATACATATCCAAAAACGATCAGAGTTAAACCATGCTTTCTGTAGAACATCTTCAGGGACATTTTGAAGTCTTCATGGAAATGTTCAACAAAAACATGTAAACCAGCAGAATTTAGGGAATGTCTGCTGGCTTTGACTAAACCACCCTTTCAGGGTGTTTGAGGGTCCTGGTTTTGCTGTTTTCAAGCTCAGATTTATTGTCTGCAGTAACTGAACATACTGAGGATGCAGCACAGAGTTCAGACTTAGTGTCCCTTTAAGTTATAGCCTACCTTGGTCCTGGTGGTCTGTTTGGGACTGTTGGGGTCACTGGCTTTGCTTACAGAGGGGCTGTCTGTGCTACGATTGACCTGAACCTTGGCTTCTTTACGGACAGCCTGGGAAGGAGCCTGAGAGTCAGTGATGGCCGAGGCCTCGTCTGGAGCCTGCATGCAAACATGACATGAATCTGTGAATCACTCTGATCGTTTATCCAATTTACACACCAATCCTAACACCCAACCAGGTGACACCCTTTCTATAGGTATGCTAATCTGGCTTTGTGTGCACAGAACCCCAGTGCAAGGATCAACTAAAAATGGGAAACAGTATAAATTGACATTTGGGTGGATAAACGGTAATTGGATATAAATGCTTAGAAACATGTAGAAACAAGTAAGTCAGGTGCACTCTCAGCTCATTGAAAACAATTATACTGAAATTGGAGGTGATATTACTGATGTATAAAGTTTCTTCACAGCGAAGTATAATTTAGAAGACAAACCAGCTACACTGGACCAGGGCCGCTCTTAGGCATCGTACTACACACCATCTTAGGCGGCTCCCACTACACACACCTCCAGACCAAGTAGGGCCCCCAAGCTGCTAGGAACGGCCCTGACTGGACATTACCGACCCTGGACCTGGGCTGAGTGTATTAGTGCCAAAGGTTTCTCCTACCCGAGGCTCTGTAGGTATGCAGTGTGTCCCCCAGTCTAACCTGCGCCAGTGCGTGTGTGTGTGTCCCAGTCTAACCTGCGCCAGTGAGTGTGTGTGTCCCAGTCTAACCTGCGTGTGTGTGTGTCCCAGTCTAATCTGCGCCAGTGCGTGTGTGTCCCAGTCTAACCTGCGCCAGTGCGTGTGTGTGTTCCAGTCTAACCAGCGCCAGTGCGTGTGTGTGTTCCAGTCTAACCAGCGCCAGTGTGTGCGTCAGGCTAACCAGCGCCAGCGTGTGTGTCCCAATCTAACCTGCGACAGTGCGTGTGTGTGTCCCAGTCTAACCTGCGCCAATGCGTGTGTGTGTCCCAGTCTAACCTGCTCCAGTGTGTGCGTGTCCCAGTCTAACCTGCTCCAGTGTGTGCGTGTCCCAGTCTAACCTGCTCCAGTGTGTGGGTCTTACCTGCTCCAGTTCAGTCAGCTCCAGCTTCTTCCTGGCTGTGCTCCTCTTCTTCTCGGCTCCTGGCGCTGGGGGGTCTCCATTCTGCTCCTTGCCCCCGATCCTGAGGCGCTTCTTGGCCGTGCTGTGCTGCTCGGTGGTGGAGGTAAACACGGCGGAGCCGAGATCGAACTCATCGGTGCTTCTCCTCTTGGGGGTCCGGGGGGTCTGTGGGGTTTTGGGCTTCACAGCCTCGGCCCTGGCGCTCTGGGCCGCGGGGTCCAGGCGATCAGAGTCGGGATCTGCAGCCACGGCCTCGGAGATCACCCTAAGAAACTCCTCTTCGACCCCTTTCAGGGGCTCCTTGAATGAAGCAGCGATCCGGCGAGTCTCCCTTCTCCCTGCGTCCTTCTCAGCCAGCCCCGGGGCTTCAGCCACTTGGGCTTTTCTCCCCCTGCGACCCCCCGCAGCCCTCTTATTGCATGAAAAATAATCCGTAACGCGAGCCTGATCCATGTTTGTCAAAAACGCTGATTCCTAATCTTTAATAGAAGTGAGTCAAACCAGAGCCACAAACTAAAAACTCTCTGTTCCCCTCAGAGCTCCTTCTCTAAGACTTTCCCGCGAAATTATACCATGTGACTTTTGTAGGCGGGACGCGCTTCACAGCGCTCAGGCATTCCGTGCTCCCATTGGACAACTCGCCATCAAACAACGGTGCTGGAATATGATTGGAGAAGACGGCAGGACGGTCTCGAATGGCGTGAACGGGCTATTATTCTTTTGTCTCTTTTTCATGTTTTTTTTTTTACTTATTATCAAAAGAACAAATGAAAAAACGAAAAACAGTCTTTCTGTGAGATAATAATACGTGTATTTTAAAATAATAAATTCACTGTGTTTTTGATATACATGCTGTACTAATTTAATATGTAATGTAATGTAATAATTTATTAATGTGTTTTGTTTTTTAATTTTCTCTACAAAATTTATCTACAAATAACTTCATAGCATGTACACACATACACACATACACGTACCCCACTTATTTAACAATTATTTACAAATCAAACAATCATATATGTGTGTGTGTGTGTGTGTGTGTGTGTGTGTGTGCGCGCGCAACTATTTACATATTTACACACAAATATTTAACATACATTGCTGACTGAACTGAAGTTTTGTCTTCGAAAACTACTTTAAACCCACTTCTAAGGACTGATTGAACCTGATAGCCCGTTTTGGCCGCTGGGTGGTGCCACAGTCCCAGTGGTCCGGTCCACTGTCGTGACACTCGGGTCAGTAAACAGAGCGACTGGAGGAATGAGAGTTTGGAGCTGGAACCTGGCCGGCGGGATCATTAGAACTCTCTTTAACCCGGGACAAAACTGACTGAATTCATTCGAGACCTTCAGCTTGGGGATCCCCCCCCATCGCCAGAGAAGGAGAGAGGTGGATCATACGTGAGAAGGAGAGGTGCGTGGATCACACGTGGCAGGAGTTCAGACGCACCACGAACTCAACACTCAACTTTTCTGGTTCTAAAACGGAGACACTTGTCAGTAGTTCGTAGAGAGTTTTCAGAAGAAACTGAATGTAGAAAGTGTCTCTGGGGCTGTTTCCTACTCAGACTGCAGGAGGTTTCTCCTCTCACTTCCTCCTGCAGGTGGAGAAGGTTCCTGAAGTTTGAGAGTTAACCTGAGCTTCTGGTCCTCCAAGGACAGAGGCTCTGTAACTCTTCCCTTCAGGCACAGACCAAGACTGGACAGGCTGGACAAGAGTTTCCAGTACTTTCACTTTTTTTAAAAACTTATTTTAGTATCTGTACTTTTTAACTTTTTTTTCTACTTTGAGTTTTAAGGATAAACGAGCTCCTGAGCTATATCCCCCTGATCTCCCAGCCCCAGTCAGGGGGGAGTGTCAGGTTTTTCTTTTTTTTTTTATTCCTTCTGACTGTAGAGCTGAAAGCAGAAGAAAGTTGACTGACTGTAGGATTGTAGTGAATCACTTTTTCCAGACATCCTCCTCACTCTGCTTTACAGGGGGAATGGCTCAGCCTTGGGAAGAAGCTGGCTGAGGGTTTTGTATGTGTTTGGGAACTTTTGTTTTGTCATTTGGATTCACTTTTTTTTAACATCTGGATCAGAGAACCTCTAAAAAAGGGCTGACAGGTGCTCCCGGGATGTAGGTCATGAACACATTGGGATATTTTTTCTTTTTTCCCCTTTTGTCTCCATGCAGTTCTTCACGAATGGAGCATGATGAGTGATCTGTGTGGTTTGGGATTATTTCTGTGCCCTGGGTGGAAGCGAATGGCTGCAGGACTCTGCTGAGACCCTCTTCTCTCTCATGGAGCTCCAGCTGGGATGCGGATTGCTCTACTGCTTTCTGCTGCCAGCGTTCCTGCTCGCAGGTAAACATGTCCCTCACTTCACTTCTTCACAACTTCTTCTGGATTTGGCTTGATTCATTGCTTTGATCAGTTCAGTGAGTGGACTCTTATTTGGCCTGATTGATCTGCTAATGGCCCTGTTGATCTTCTCACCAGAGGAGATCCCACTCAGGACTTCACTTCTTGACGCTTGTGATAAACACTAATGTGTCTGCAAATCAAATTATCACTCTGAGAGGCTTGGAAAAATGGTGAAGGAGTCATTAGTGGCATGTGATCAAAAACGACATGCTTCAGGCTGTTAAGAAGTAAATGAGAAATTAAACAAGTTGATTTGATCATTTGGTGATGTAAGACTATATGGCTAGACTGAATTACTACTGGGGGATTACTGTGTACTCCCTTAGAAGTAAAAAAAGTATTTTTTGTTTACAAAGGTGTAAAATGACTGTTTAAATGTCTAGAATCCACTAAAATGATAACATTTTTTTTGTTGTAGATACTTGCATAAAATGGTTCTGGCAAGGCAGAAATTTAAATAATGAGTAAGACTAATAAAGAAGATAATTTAGTTAATATATATTGGATAACTCTATGATGACAGAGTGAATGAAGTTCTAATTATATATATACACACACGTGTGCGTGTGTGTGTTTTTGTATATATCCAGCATTTCTCAAACCTCAGAATTATTCAATACATTACTTGTATAATAATAGTGTATTTGTTATCTTTTCATTACATATTATCAATTAGGTGTTAAATAAAACACCTTAAAATACTTTCTGATGTCCGGTTTATAGCATATAGTCCACCTTCTGTAAAATATTATATAATAAAACCAGGAGTTATGAATAGAAGTGATACTGCTGGCTGTGAGTGTGGATTGTAAAGTGTACAGTTTCGTCTTATTTCTCACATCTCAGTGTAAATGTTCTATTTGACCAGTTTTTATCTCTGAATGAGCCCAGGGGGGCTGAGCGAACTCAACACTGCTGCCGAACGCTGTTCTCAGCTAGGACACTCAAAACAGACCAAATTAGATCTTTTTGTGGAGAAATGGCTCCAGTTTCATGCAATTTTGGATGCAAAGGGTGGAAGTTACATGTACTAAATATGTATATATATATATATATATATATGTATGTATGTATTTGTATATGTATGTTCTGATTCAGCAGGATACATTTGAAGTATTTGATTTATGGATACATTGGTCACATACATGTACATGCATGCATTTACAATCATGCATGTACATATATGTATGCATATGTATATCTGTGAGTGTGTGTGTATGTTAATGTATATATGTATATATGTGCATTATTATTATATATATATGTTTATTATTATTATATATATATGTGTGTGTGTGTGTATATATTTATTTTTTTATTTTATTTTTATTTTATTTATTTATTTATTTTTTACGCGGACACACCCTAGCGCCAGGCTTCCTCTGGGTCTAATGTTAGACAGGAGCGGCTGCCAGTAACCCACAGCAGAGCACACTTCACTCATCCTGCTGTAAAAAATCCTGTCCAGCTGTTTGGTTCCTCTCCCCTTCTGCTGGAGTCTTCAGGGAGACGTCCTGCTGTTATTCTAACAGGCCCCTTGGCTCTGAGCTGAACTGTGTGTCCAATACACAGGCCATTACAGCCAGAGTTTTGCTAAAACATCAGTTTTATACAATCACACCAAATGTACTCCGTCATCCTTGACAAGTTTGGTGTCTGACGTTGACTTTTTCAGTTTTGCACTGGAGCTATGAGACAAAAGTAGGAATGGAAGCATACCCCTGTTAGTGCCCTCAGGCTTAAATCATCATGTGCTCTCCTCTCTAATAAACTTGTTTATGTGGTTTCTGACACTGTATAACACACTGTAATCTATAAACATGGGATAAGGTATATTGCATTGCTTACAACAGCAAAATGCCTAAAAGACCACATTGTATTGGCTGATAGAAGTAGATATTTCGTCGGTCCTTGTCCTTTTATTAAAAAAAAAAAATAACAGTGTGTAATGTGTAAAATGTTGCCACAAAGCCTATAACATGAATTGATCCTTTAAATGGTGATAATATAGTGGACAAACATACCTAGATAACATGACTGTATCAGTAAGTATGGTGCTATCTGCAGGCCTTAATCGTCACAGTGACGTTAAACCATGTTGAACTGTTCAGTAGTGTCTACTGGACGTATGAATGTGGTTTGGGACACTGTATGACCCACTGTTGTGTATAAACAGGGATAAAAGTAGGATGTCCATGCACCTCAGGCTACCTTAGCCTGTAAGCTCGCAAACTGTAAGGTCGCAAACAGGAAAATACCTATTTTTCCATGCCTTTTTCCATGTGGTGGACTTATCTTTGAATAAGTCATTAACCATCTGGTATGTACAATGTTCAGCGGTACTGAACCTCAGACCCCAGCTGTGGTGAACACTCACACGTGGGGCTAGATGTGTGCGTTTTTGTTTCACAATAAGTAGTAATAAAAATAAGAAGAAGACAAAGAAGAAGAAGCTGTGTTTCTCATGGAGCTGGATTGTGCAGATGTTATAAACCAGCGTGGTGAACTGCTGTCTGTGTTGGTGTAACATGTGACTTCTGTTGTCACATGGGTCTTGTGTGACTTTCAGGAAGTACAGGGAGTCTCGGGGACCCCCCCAACTTAGCATGTGGTCAGGCTCCAGTTGAATGTGGTCTTCATTGTTACAACACAGGAGACCAGGGTGTGTCCGACACACTGTGGGTTTTTTGGGTCAGAATCAGGGGGAAAAAAATCACACATGCACACGCGCGCACACACACACACACACATACACACACACACTCAAACACACACTGCTCCCCGGGGCTGTACTCCTGGCTGCCTGCTGCCTCAGTCGGGTGAACGGGTT
>JBBJLS010023226.1:0-14978 GCA_037577275.1 Bryconaethiops microstoma
GATAGGGAGAGATATAGAGAGAGAGATAGAGAGGGAGGGAGAGAGAGAGGGAGAGAGAGAGAGAGAGAGATAGGGAGAGGAGTGGGAGAGAGTCATTGCAACTGTCATTGTAACAGTTACTTGAATAATTATAATCCATGCATCAATTGTGTCTTAATCTGGAGAGAGTGAGAAAAAGAGTATGGGGCAGAGACAGAGAGAGAGAGAGAGAGAGAGAGAGAGAGAGACAGAGAGAGAGAGAGAGACAGAGAGAGACAGAGAGGTTGTGAGAGAGAGAGAGAATTAGCATCTGGCTGGACCTGTCCAGCTACATTTCTCCTGTTTGTGGGTCGCCTCCCTCTGCCTGCGGCTCTGGGGACTTTCACTGCTGTGGAGCTCAATCACTAACACACCCGAGAGAGAGAGAGCGACAGACAGACAGAAGACATAATACACCTCTGATGCCTCCCTAAAGCTCAGTGCTATGGCAGCCATAATCAATCTTTCATGTTTGTTTTTTAATCATTTTGCGATACATCTTTACGCTCCACTGTGAAACTTTGGTTCCCTAATGAACTTTTCAATTGCTAGTTTTTTAAAGAAGACCATTTGTCTTTCAAAAAGAAAAAACTTAATAGACCCTCTCAGATAGCTTGCTCTTAAAGTAAAGTGGTCCCTTATAGTCCCTCAATCACACACCAAAACACACAGTGCGAATTCTTTTCTCTGTATTTAATGCAGCACTCAGGGAGCAGTGTGTGGGGACTGTACCTTGCTCAATGGTACCTCAGTGGTGCCAGTGGCAGTCCTGAGATTCAAACCCACAACCTTCTGATCGCAGGGGTAACTCCCTAACCACTAGGTCACCAGCTGTCCCAAGCATTTATTTAAAATTGAAAAAAGATACAGGAGGAACCACCTTACCTGATCACAAAATTGATGCACTATTGACCATGCATAATGTCAGCTAGCTTGGAAGCTACATAACCAGTTAACAGTGCTTAACAGTGTTTCATACATGTTTAACAGCCATTTATGGAACATAACTTACCAGGTTCTGTTTTTTTTTTACCAGTGCAGTGTTTATATACTTCCCCTTTAGATGACCTTAGGGCAAAGCTAATGCTAACACCAGTAGTCCAATGTGAGGACTGCTTACATGAGGCCTAATAGTGTTGACATTGAAATAAACACAAATTACATTTTCATCACATCTATTTACTGACAAAACCATCCTCACTGTGTATTTTTCCTTGCCCAAAAAGCACATACAATTTTCTTAATTTATTACTGGCCATGTGCAAACGGCCATGTGCAGTTATCAAATAAGAAAATTGTATTTGTTTAGTGTTTTTGTCCAGGACATTGGCACATTGAACTGCAAAAGATAATTTTTATAAAGGTTCTAGCCAATTAATACCCAAACCAAGAACCTTAGAGTGTATTCTTGCTACTAAAATTACAATTAAATAATTTGAATTGAGAATACTGTGTAGTTTTAACAAAACCCAAATTTAATTCAGTTAAAAACTCAAATAAAGTCATTGAATCTGGGTATGACGGGTAGCCTATGTTTATGAAATTAATGAACTGTGTGATTTTGTTGACTCCCTAAAGACATTTTGCAGTGCATAAGATGGTTAATCATTTACTAAATCATCAAATAGAGTGCGCTGCTATGATGAGAAATCATTAACCAGATTTACTGTTTAAATGCTCAGGGAAATCACTGAAGCGTATGAATGCCAAATTTAAATTTGATTCTGCATCTTCACCCAGAATGGTTTTGCTCATAGATCCAGATGGGGATCCAGAGCACTTCCCTTAATATCCCAGTCATTTGGTCTGAACTGCTCTGGGCCTTTACATTCAAACAAAATGAGCTGATTAAATGTTCATCAGAGCTACAAAAGGGGCAGATGTCATATAGGACAGGACACCTGTCTTAAAAGGACCATAATACGTTACAACATTTTCTCACTTTTTTGAAATAGTGGATTGTGACAAAGCATGTACACACTGATATAATTTAAAGTGTTACTGGTGACTCCCCGAATGGAAATTAAGCTACAAAGACAGTTTCGAACTCATTGTTTTTGTGATGGCAGTACATTTACACATCCTCACTGTCAGAGAACCTTAATCTCCACTTTTGGTGTTTTTGCTTATTTCTCCTTGAAGACATCAGCAGTTTTTTACTGTGAATGTTTCCTGATGAAGGGACTGATTGTAATCATGCAAAATTGCTTGTTGAAAGTCTTGACTTATTCATTCACCTATTTTTAAAGTTACAGATGTTTTTCCTGCTCCTGAAAACTTACTACAGTGATGATAAATTCATCTATTCCATTTAGATCCACCCATTTAATTTTAAGCATCAAAGACCAGTTGTTGGCCGTGACAGTTTTAAGAGCACAAACGTAAAGACAAGAAATGTGGAGGATATGGACGTTTAAACTTTATTCAAGCTAAAGGGGATGAACTATAACTGACAGACAAGATCTGTGATTTTAATCCAGTATGAATCTGCAGTGTGGAATAATTTTAATCTGATATGAATCTGCAATGTGTGTTGATTTTACAGACTGACAGTAATATCTATGGCGTGATTTTAATCTGGTATGAATCTGCAGTGTTGAGTGATTTTAATATGGTATGAATCTGCAGTGTGGAGTGATTTTAATCCGGCATGAATCCGCAGTGTGGAGTGATTTTAATCTGATATAAATCTGCAGTGTGGAGTGATTTTAATCTAAAATAAATCTGCAGTGTGGAGTGATTTTAATCTGGTATGAATCTGCAGTGTGGAGTGATTTTAATCTGGTATGAATCTGCAGTGTATGTTGATTTTACAGACTGACAGTAATATCTATGGCGTGATTTTAATCCTGTATGAATCTGCAATGTGTAGTTTTTGCAGTCAGACAGCAAAATGTGTTGATTGAATGGTCTTCTTTGATTGGTTGATTAGTAATCCTGTTCCAGTCCAGAAGCTGTGGTGTGTGTGTCACCTTTCACGTAACTCTGACGTAAAAGTCCACGCTAATTACAGGGACTGGGTGTATCGCTGGGTTCCACATCCGCAATACATTACCAGTACAGATATTGTTTATATGCAGTAGTCCTACCATGAGCATTTTCATATGGAGTTTTCTAAATAGGTGCTATATTATTTCATTATGTGCAATATCTTATGTGCAATTGTCTTACCATGTGAAATATCACTACTTATGTCAATATTACTTATGCACTACTGATATCTACTAAGTGCAATAACATATTCCTAACAACTATTTGTGTTATTAGTGATTCACTTAACTGTTACTTATCTAGAATATTTATACCCAGCATCTGTGTATATAACATAGTGTATCTACAGATTTATCATTGGATTTATTTAGATTTATTTAGATTAAATATGAATATTGTTCTTGCATCTGTGTCTCTGTGTGTCTGTACAGTCGTAACATAAACAATTTTCTCTGGGATAAAAAAAGTTTTCTTATTCTGAAAAGGGTATTTGATTTCTACACATAACCCATGTTTATTAGGCCTACTTTTACACTTTCATGGCATTCACTTGTAATGTTTATTGGAAGTGATTTTTTCTACTAATTTTTAGCCTTTAAGTTTTTATTTAAATGGTTGTAACAATATTGTACAGTCTCATATACTTTTCTGGGGCACACTCCACTACATGTGCTTGTATATCTAGGCATGTGACGAATAAAGAATCCTGAATCTTATCCTATAGTAGATATTTACACAGCAATTACAGTTTAATTAACCCATTATTACACATTAATAACTGTGGTGACTAATTCAGTTTGAAAAGGGCTGAAGGGTAAATGTATGTAATTCAGCCTTAGCTTCACTGGTTCACTGGTTACACTGAACCATGAACTCTGGTGTTTCTGGATGGGTTTGGCTTCCTGTCTGCGTGCCTAAATCAAATCTTGATTTACAACTGAAGTGTTTACCGTTTATGTCATCCTAGTTCTGGGAGTTTTACTCTGTTGACTTCACTCATCAGGTCACACTGGAACAGCTGCATTCCCAGATGAGGAGCTCAGAGCCGAGAGACGAGGTCTGGGTGGACAAACACAACATGTTTGTATCACCTTCATCAGTGTCATCGTCATCAAAGTTTCAGTGAAAAAGCAGCACTTCAGTGGAGTGAAGAAACAGCTGACAATCCGTATCTCCATTCCTGTGATTGTTAACACGCCGATTTACAGCTTTGTGTAAACACTGATCACATAACACACAATGGAATCTAAATGAGAATGAAAAATAAGACATTCATCATATGTTATAATTAATGCATTCCAATAAGAAATGAATAAACAAACAACAATTCCCTCAAACAAATTGAAAATAATGATTGCAAGGGTCCATAATTCCGCTTTCATAATAATGTATCTAATACATTCGTTTCATGGTAAATAATTATATATACGTAATTATATAATTATATCGTAATTCAGAAATAATCAGTCATACCGAATAATGAGCCTGGAGTTGAAATACAAGGGAAAATTTGTACTTTATTCAAGCATTGTTGAACTTAATGGAAAAATTGTTGAAATTGAGAAGTAAAAATATTCAAGTACTTAGTTACTCAAATAAAGTACACATTTTCCCAAGTATTTTTTATCAATTACATTTCTAAAAGAAGTGTTTCATTATCACCTTTGTCATCATCCAGATCTATCATTAATAATCCTCAAGGCTGGGAGATCTGATCTTGTTCTTCTTTCTAAGTTTTTTAGTAGAAACATCCAACCATTTACATGTCAGTGTAAACGTGGGGTGATGGCCTAGTGTGTAGGTGTTTTATTATTACTATTACTATTACAGTTATTACAATTATTATTAGTATTATTACTATTACTATCACAGTTATTATTATTAGCCTTGTGACCACTATTAATTACTTAATAGTTGCAAATCAGTACCAAACGTTGACAACACTGCCTTGGATACAGCAGAAGGGAGAGAGGGAGAAAGAAAGAGAGAGAGAGAGAGAGAGAGAGAGAGAGAGAGAGAGAGACTTTGACTTTTAACCCCCTTTATTCACACATCATCGCAGACACAAGTTGAAAGAACCCATAATCACCAGTTCACATGTGGTACACCTGTATGAGCAGAAACAAAGTCTGGATTGACACACCATTTCTTCTCAAACACAGGAACATTGTCTGTACTTTTATAAAACACAAACCCAGCTCATATCCGAGACTCTACCAGAGCTTTAAACAGCTGGAGCGGGTCTGTGTCTCACCCTTCCAACTTCAGTCTGAAAGACTTCCACACAGCCAGCTGTGCCTACGCCACTAAGAAATTAACCAACACACATTTAGAACGTTAGGTCTTAGAATATTTACAACAAAAAATAAACATAATCAAGTTAATGAACAGGTCAAACCCTCTCAGAATCCGACTCAGGATCTGAAAGAGTGGAAGCAGTCTGGAACAATCAGAAAAAGCGTGGAACACAGTATCAACATCACGACAGAAAACACAAGGTGGAGTAACAGCAGTGTTGAACTTTGACACAAATGTGTTGGTACTCAACACGCAGTAGGATCTTCCACTGTAGGTCTCCTGAGCACTTGGGTAAAGGAGCTTTATAAAAAAAAGTCTCCATGAAGGCTGTAGACCCTCATGAACAGAGAGGTGAGCTCTCCATCTGGTGTCAGGCCGACCGCTCAGCTCATTAAAAACCAGGGACTTTACACAACTCTGGTACAACACTGTTTTACCAGCTACTGAGAAGGCCACATCCTGCAGGACCCTGAACAAGAGGAGGAGCCCCTCAGAGCCTGAACTGGCAACAAGTGGAGTGACCTGCAGTTCTGGGAACGGGACATATGCAGATTTACTGGACAGAGTTTCACTAATAATTCCCAGTAAGTCTGGGGGAAGGGAAGATTTCAGTGTGCCAGTTATACTCTGCACCGTTCTCTCGGACCGCATCCCAACCCGAGCAGTTAGCTCCGCCTCCGATCGCCACTGTCCCGTGCCCAGATCTGTCAGATCCCTGACTGTCGTCACGCCTGCTCAAACAAAAGCAGATACTGTGCAATTACAGAAGTATGTTTGTTGCAAAAGTTATGCATTATAATACAAAGGTTCGTCCAGCCCATAGTGAGCCCAATGTTTCCTCACTATGTTGAACAAACCCTATGCTTTAAGTACTGATCCATAAAACCCAGTCACTGCTAGTCCTCTTATGGCACTTTGGCTTAATAAGAAGAATTGTTTATCATAGTCAAGTCCACTAAGGGACCTGAGAACAGCCAAACCAAAGTACACCCAAGGGGGGTGCTCCTCTTGGAAAAGCAGTCTCTGCGCTGCCAGCAGTCTCATGGCCTTCAGCTTGACAGTGATACCCATCCCAAAAGAAATCCACAAAAATCCTCTGGATGTTCTGGAGAAGCCCCACTGGAGGGTCCAGCACAGTCAGTCGGTGCCACAGCATAGAGGCTGCCAGGTTGTTCACCACAAGCACCCGCCCCCTGTATGAGAGCTGGGAGGAAAGGCTCCTCTACCTGCACTCCTTCCCAGTTCTTCTGCATGTACAGAGCAGTTCCTAAAAACACACTGAGTACTCCACGTGCACTGAGGGGGGGCTCTGAGACCACATCCCCATCAGTAGTGCCTCGCTCTTATCCCAATTGACTCTTGCTGATGATGCTCTCTGGAACAGATCAAGGCACCCTATCAGCCCTGAAATATTCTTATTGGACCGGATAACCACTGTAATGTCATCAGCATATGCAGACAGTTTGGCTGTAACCCCCTCGTATGTCCCGGGGCTGTATACCGAGATCCCAGCGAGCTTCCTCCGCATACTCACCAAGAGCGGTTCAGGCGCGAGGGTGTACAGGAGCCCAGATAGACCACAGCCTTGCCGTATTCCCCTGGTTACAGGGAAGGGCCTTGTGAGCCTCCCATTAACAGACTGGACATCAGTGTATAACAGTTTTACATAGGAAAGAAACTGTGGCCCAAAGCCGATGCCTTTTAATGTCTTCAGAAGAAAAGTGTGGTCAGCCCTATCAAAAGCTTTCTCCTGTTCAAGAAACAGGAGCACCATGTTAAGCTTTTGCCCATTAGCATATGAAATTAAATCTCTTAATAAATAGAGGTCATCAAAAATAGAGCGTCCTGGCACACAGAACGATTGGTCTTGGTGAATGATGGTGCCTAAGCATTTCTTTAGCCGGTTCGTCAGCACCTTAGACAAAATTTTATAGTCTGCACCCAGTAATGAAACTGGGTGCCAGTTCTTTAAGTATCCAAGGTCCCCCTTTATGGGAAGCAAGGTGACCACCGCCCTCCGGCAACTAAGTGGCAGGAGACCAGCACCTATACACTCCAGAAACACAACATGCAAGTCTGGGCCCACTGTGCCCCAGAATTGCTTTATAAAACTCTGCTGTTAGTCCATCTAGTTCCAGAGACTTGCCATCAGACTGTCCGTAAGCAGCAGCAGTGACCTCATCAAACCCCAATCTGCTCAGGTAGCTGTGGCAGGTCCTGAAGAAGACAAGCTGTTGCACCCTCATCACAGTGCTCAGCCGTGTAAAGATAGAAAGACAGTGCACTTGCTATAATTTCCTGTCTGTCCGTAATCTCCTTGCCATCACGCAGTTTCAGATGGCTGAGGATCTTTTTTTCTCCGGCCTTCTTCTCCAACCCCGAAAAGAAGGACGTGGGTGCATCCATGAGAGAGAGAAAGAGGGAGAGAGAGAGAGAGGGAGAGAGAGAGAAAGAGAGAGGGAGAAAGAGAAAGAGAGAGAGACAGAGAGAGTGGTAGAGAGAGAAAGAGAGAGAATGAGAGGGAGAGAGAGAGAGGGAGAGAGAGAGAGGGAGAGAAAGAGAGAGAGCGAGAGAGAGAAAGAGAGGGAGAGAGAGGAGAAAAGGAGAAAGAGAGAAAAAGAGAGGGAGAGAGAGACAGGGAGAGAGACAGAGAGAGAGTGAGAGAGAGGGAGAGAAAGAGAGAGCGCGAGAGAGAGGGATAGAAGCACAGAAAGGTTGGTACACAAAGACACGGGACAGACAAACACTAGTGAGCTTATTTCATTTTTCTCTTTCACTTCAAGTTCTAAAAAGGCTCTATTGAAAGATATTACTCAAAGTGAAACTGAGGGGAAAGTGGAGTTGGAGGGGGGGGGGGTGGTGGAAAAAACTGAGAGACCCAAGGACAGAGCAAGATAAGAGAAATAAGAGAAGAAGGAGAGAGACGTGAAAAATACAGAAAGAAAGGAGAGAAAGAGGGTAGGTAAAGACATGTACAGAGAGAGAGGAGAAGAAGAAACAGAAAGAGGAAGAGAAAGCTGGTGAGAAGAAGAACCAGAGAAAGAGAGGCATTTGAGGCCAGTGATACATTGGCAAATGTCTAAATATTAAAATTTGATCTAATATAACAGTCACACACTGAGGAATATTGACATATACTGCCTTCATTTAAGAGGCTTTTACTGGTCAGTGTTTGTTCCAGTGCGGTTTCCTCTCTCTTCTGAAACCTCTTGAAAGTGGAGAAAGGGGGTCACAGCTCACAGCAAGGGCCTGGATGTGCTTCACACTCAGCCAGCGTCGGGTGAATAGCAGCTCTGGGACACAATGGAGGGAAGAAAAGAGGAAGAGAGAGGCCTGCTGCTTCCCTCCAGCTTCCCTCCATCTCTCTGCATTCAGCGCGCTGACAGACAGCCCAGTTTTAAAGCCCATCTGTTAAGGGCCACTACATTCCATGGGGATTCATTAGCTTGTTAGCACCTCATCACAAATGCTTACACACACACACACACACACACACACACACTGGAGATATGTTGGCACTCACACATGGTGGCCTGTCAGTCAGCCGTAGCTTGAGTTGGGTATCATTTGAGTTTTATCTCATTCCTGTTCCACATTGTGTTTAAAAAGTAAAGTAAAAAAGTAAAGTGTCCCCTTATATTCACACCAGACCGGCGTAAACAATGTGAAATTCTTTCTCTGTATTTAACCCATTCACCAAATGAAGCAGCAGGTTGGCACCAACAGGGGGCGCCCGAGGAGCAGTGCGTGTGGACGGTACCTCAGAGGTGCCACTAGCAGTCCTGGGATTGGAACCCATGACCTTCTCATCACAAGAGCAACTCCCTAACCACTAGGCCACTCCGTATCTTTATGCAGCATGTCCCAGCAGCAACGGGAGCAAAAAGGTGTTAAATAAATACCAGTTAGTTTAAGTTGCATGACACATTCACCTCATACAGATCCTGGCTGATGTGTAGTGTTTAGGAACCGATAAGCAGAGCCTACATTTGAAAAAAAAAATTGGGTACCATTTTCTTCTTGGTTCTAATTTGGGACCTGTTTTTCGGTTCCCAACCTCAGCCACAACACCACCAAGCCTTCTGCTTCCTGGACCTTCTAGAATTGTTTCATTCACATGTGAGCAACAGCATAATCTTACTGGTTCCTTTCGCAAAAAATGCAAGGGCCTCACCTTGGGAAAACGTTCTTTTATGAATGGCTGTGTAATTAGAGTCCAGCGGGCTCAGTCGGGCTGGGAGTAGTGGGCTTGTATATGGTGGGCTTTTTGACTAGATGTAGTTTTTCCGCACAGTATTTGCTTACACTGGATTTTACAATGAATGGTGTAACTATGAGGCCACCACTCCCTCTTTCACAGTGTTGGAAGTACACTGGCAGAACCTGGCTGGCCACTTAGAATACCATCACAGCCTCAAAACCTCATATCTCAGAAATGGGAACTTCAAAAGAGATATGATGCACATTGATTTAGTAATTTTTGGATTTCTATTGCTCAATTCACCGTTTTATGTTCACAAAGTATAAGACAGGGAGCATTTTAACCTGGTGTAATAAAAAACTGCCTGGACATACAAAGCTTTGTCCTGCCAGTCCAGCCATATTTGGTCCCCACAAACATCTAAATACAAAAACAGACTCCTAAGAGAAGCACTGGCACCGATTTGCAGCAAGAGGGCAGCAGAGAGCTATAATGAGCTAAAGCTCAAGCCATCTCATAAAAGTAAGTGTTTTTCTCTACCTCCCAACACACTGAATGAAAATAAAAGGTACTGCTGCTGAGATGCTTGTGTTATTTGATCAGTAAAACACATCTATTCACTCAAGAACAAAGGAGTATCTGTGTGTGTGTGTGTATGTCTGCAGAGGGCTTGGAATTTGAGGAATGGACGGTGGTCTCTGATCCCCCGACTCCTAACACTCCATGCTGATCAGTAATCAGTCCAGGCTGGGCTGCTCAGCAGGGGTCCGGGATGCTCCCTTCACACCAGGGAGGTTTGTGGGGGTTTGTTCTGAAAAAAGTGCCACTAATGCAGCCCGTGCAGCCGAGGCCTGGGAGCAATGGGCCACAGCTTTGTTTACTGGTTCAGAATAAACCTGCCTTTCTCTTTCTGTAGTCAGCTGTAAAGCGTGAGTGAAGAGGATGAAGCTGGAGCTCCTAAAGACAGTCACACCTCCAACCCCCAGCATTCCAGTGTGTGGATGAACACCAGGGGTCAGTCGGGGCCTCTGAGCCAAATCACTGTGGTGTCAAACACAGACACAGGATTCTTCCATCAGGCTGAAACATAAACTGTACACACACACACACACACACACACACACACACACACACACACACACACACAACTGAGCTAAACTTCTTCACTTTCCTAACACAATTCATAACCCTGGACTGTTCTGTCTTTCACCCCAACTGCCACTGTAAATACCCTCTATGTATTAAAATTCACATTCAAAGTAGTTTTATTGGCAGGACTACTTCAGGAACAATGCTGCAAAAGCAATATGTACTGTAACATTTAAAAACTGAACATCATGTGAAATAAACAGTGATTATAGAGTTATTGATAACAATAATGATAATCATGGAAAAAAAGCCATTTAAAGAGAAATGATGAAATGATGTGAAGTAGCCTAGCATAAAGCTCTAATAAAGTGTGATTAAGTGACTAATAAATAATGAATATTTGACTAATAAAATAATTAGAAATTATGTAATGCATTAATGTAAATATTAAATGCTATACATTCTCTGTCCTGCTTCTGCTATTATTTGCGCAGTTATTATTATTTATTGCTGCCTACTTAACGACTCCAGTGCTAGAATACAGTATCTGTCATAGTACTGTATTCTTTCAGAGGTCGACTGCACTAAACATCTTGTCCTGTCTGCACTAATGTAACTCGACAGAGTATTTGTTAGAAAAACACCGTAACACATTACCAAAGGGAAGAATAAATAAACCTACAGCTATACAGACTATATAATAACCTGGACTGACATTTATCAACAGTGTTAGTTGTCATAGCACTGGCTGAAGTAGTGCAATCCCCCCACTACCCCACACACCCACACCCACCCACACACACACACACACACCCTCAGCTCTACAGGGTCGGCTGAGGTTGATACAATTACGCAAGTAAGAGTTGGGTTAAACATTATGTATCTTACACATTTTTGCTTTAAATTGATGTTAGAACTGTGGGTTCACTGAAAAAAAGCGATCCATGGATATTACAGTGATTCAGATACAAATGATGATACAATGCTGATACGGTACCGTGCAAAAATCTTATTCTTCATATTTTGCTTCCAAACTTTCATGTATATTTTTAAGTCTTGAGAAACAGGTCTCCAGGCTTACTGAAGGAGTTTGTCGTTTTCAGTCCAGTCCCTGAACCTGAGCAGTTTCCTGTTTTTTGTTTGTTAAGCCACACAGTGACCTACGTATGAATCATTCAAGCAGAACAAAGCCTTAAGACTTCAGGCAGCGAAGAAACAGGTGCAGACGATTCCAGATGATCAGGCCGTGATCAGTATACTGGTGGTGCTGAATGCTGAGTGGTTGGAACATCTTTATCAAGGCTCCTTGTATCTTTAGGCACTTTGCAGCCTGTCATAGTGAAACATTTGTTCCCATTTCTTTTGTTTAAGCTACTCAATGTGCCAAAGATAAGACAGTTTGACAGGAATAAAATAGTACTTTGCACCAACAAGGTGATTCAAAGCAAAATATAAAGAAATGAGGGGTGGCTCAAGACTTTAGCACTGTACTGTATCTGTCCATTTTCCCACAGTTGAAAAATATGCCCTGTATATGTGTGAAAACAAACACACCCACATACACACATATACATAGACATTAAGGAATGGGAGCTACGATTTGCACAGCTGTATCTAAAAGCCAAAAAAACAAAAAGTTGGGTGGAAGCTAGATATGGGATGAAGTGGATCACAATATGTTCACCTCACCTCATGTCATCATCAGTTCAGCAGGAAATCACGAGCACAGCTGCATCCTAAATCCAAACCCTGCTCAAGACCAATGCAGCACTGATGTGTTCACAGCTTAGTGAAGCAGAAATGTGATGAGACACGCTGCTGTGAGATTAACTATGTAGCTTTATTTCTTTTTTCCAGGTTTTTAGTCTGAGCAGTAGGAATGCGTACAGAGAGGTAGCAGCAGGATTCGTTCTGTATTCCTCCCCAGAAACACCTGAATAGCAGTCTGCTGAAGCATTAATGTGGCCCTTCACTGAAAGTAAGGGGCCACCTGAATTTAGTGAGAGGTGTGTCCCAATACTTTTGTCCATATAGTGTATCTTTGAATGATTTCTGTTGGTCCATTTGTTGTATATGTGTAAAGAGCACGCAGCCATCATTAAAAATGGAGATATGAGGTTTTGACCTCCAAGCACCACTGTTGTTTATGTTGGGATGATGAAGCCAATGTGGTGAATTCCACAGGGAGGAACGTAGTGTTCCCTAGAGCTGGGCTGGTGGTAAATCACAAGCTACATACTTTGCTGACTTAGGGATAAATGAGTGCCTCCTTTAGTGAAAAGATAAGAAGTTACTGCTTGCTTTTACTGTCCAGCAACAGGCTCTGAATTCCCCCTTGTTGACAACGTAGTGAGGAATCAGCATTTTTTCCCAATTGGAATGTTTCTTTAGGCCACATATGCAAAAGAAAGGCTCAATCCGACATACAGTGCAAATAATCACAGTGTATTTTTAGAAAAAAAGAGATTGTCAACACAGCAACATACAAAACTTGCATACAAAAGGACGGAACCCCAGAATAACAGGCACACCAGTGTTTCAGTCATGGATCTGTACAGCAGGCCATAATCAAACCAAACCAAACAGAAGGCTTTAACCTGCCCCGGGACAAAAGTGGAGGCAAGAAAGTGAAGTTATTTTTCACAAAAAAAAGTCTGAGCCTTTTAAACGGAGACACAAAATCATATTAAAATAATAGTAGTGTTCATAAATCACCATCAACAACCTTGAAAAAGAGCTGTTGGCTTTTTTAATGGGCGTGAATGCAGCCTGAGTCTGTGCAGCTGATCCCCCAGACCCAGATTAAGCCTAAGCCTAGCCTAAATATCCTTGCCATTGCAATTTAGCTTAAATGTGCTTAATCTGCATTTAAGAAACAAACTCTGAACGTGGGAGCACAAAGCCAGGAGAATATTCTTCTGTTCACACACACTGGTTTGCAAATGCAAATTTTGTACTTTTACATAACAGTGTTGCTCGCACCTCTATCATGATGCTCATCTATCATTTGAACCAACTTTTGAAGCTTTGAGCCTCTTTCTTGTTAAGTTCCATAAGAATATTAGGCCATTGTTCCTAAATATGGGAAATTACTATAGATCACCTTGTTGGTCAGTCACACTATATCTGTCACCGTTCTGTTTGAGTTGGCTTAAAAAATGGTCTTTCATTCATTCCAGCCACACAGAACATAACCAAGGCTTTAACACACAATGCAGAAACTATAGATTCTCACAGGTTGAGCTAAACACACAGGATGACAGAATAATCTGATGTTTTTCAACCTGATCTCTATTGCTGTATCAGTATAGTACATTTCAAAGACACTCCTGCCCATTAGTTTCTATTGTAAGTGAGTTTTAAGACTATTGTTGCCTGTTCCTTTACTAAATACACAGAAATGCGTCGAAATTGGTGATCGAACATGTGCTACCAATACAACAGATAGAGATTTGGTTGAAAACAAAAGTCATTCGTGTAATTAAGACTGATCACAGGACAACACTGAGTGAGATACTGTGTGTATTACAGCAGGCCGACTCATGTTTAACCTTTAACACTGTTTAGAGTCTCAGAAACAAACCACATCCCATTTTGTAACACAGTGTGGTTTGATGCAACCGCACTGAAGCACAAGTTTTGTTTTGTTTTTTTTTTACATTTTATAAATGGATCAGAAAAGTCAATAGATCATTAACAGGAACCTTTAAAGAGTAAAAAAAAAAAAGCAAAAAGAATCGGAGCAGCATTATGTAACACAGGACAGATTCCATTTGGAGGGAGAGTAGAGTATCACAAAGTAACATGAAGTAACAATAAAACTGCTTCGCTTTAGTCGATTCGTATAAAGAATAAAAGGAACGGTTTAGTGGATATACATTTTTACACAAATGAGTAAAATAATCCCTCATACAAATTTCCCTTAATAGGCTCTTTACTGCCCAACATTCCTTCACATTTCCAATGATTAATAAATTACAGAATTTGGTGCGCCACCATCATTGCAGTGTTTGAACTGATGGGACTGGTCAAACGTTAAAAGTGCACCTCACAGGAAAATGTTAACCTTCATTAAAACACTGGTGTACAGTGAAATCATTTTAGGTTATGAGCTTGTACAAGATGACAGATAGATACAAAAAATAGAGAAAAAAAATTAAAAACAAAAAAATAATAAAATCAAAAGGCATTAGGAATGTTTCCATTGCAGCACACTTTCAGGCCCAAGTGGCCAAAAAGTAAGGATGGAATAATGTTCATTACTGCATTGTCAAGAGTGCAGACGGCAGTCTTGTTCACTCACTCACACACACACTCACACACACACACACACACACACACACACACACACACACACACACACACACACACACACACACAC
>JBBJLS010023237.1:0-14976 GCA_037577275.1 Bryconaethiops microstoma
TATACCATTCCAAATAGTCCAAGCTGTTCTAAAGCATCCTAATTTCCCTGATTCATTGGGAACAGCTGTTTTAATCAGCTCAACAGGTGAAAAACAGCAGCTCTCTACAGATGGTTTGTGGACAGTCATGGCTAAAACAAAGGATCTCTCTGAGCCTTCTTGACTTTTGCAAATGCTCATTTGAACAAAGAAGACTTCTGGTCTTCTGTGTTATGGTCAGATAAAACAAAAATTGAATTGTGTGGAGACCAAGGATGTATCCGTCATTTGGTGTAAAAAGGAGAAGCCTTCAACCCTAAGAACACCATCCCCACTGTGAAACATGTGAAGGGAACCTAATGCAGACCTATGCAACAACATTAGGCAGTCTGCAGAGAAACTTGGCCTTGAGCACAACTGGACATTTCAGCATGACAACAACCCTATATATATATATATATATATACACATAGAGAGAGAGAGAGAGAGAGAGAGAGAGAGAGTAGAGTAAACCCCCCACTTTAACACAGATCAACAATCGCGGCTTCAGTCAATTGCGGATTTTTCTGAGAACCCAACTAATACCACGGCCCTCGTCCTCGTGCTGGGTTGCTAAGCACCCAGCCCAATTATAAATAACCCAGTACAAGGCCAAGGGGGCGTGGCAGACGAGGCCCAGACCTTACAGCTTTTTTCATGGCAATTTATCATTTTTCATGCATTTTAGTGCTAAATTATTTAGAAAAATATCATTTACTAATTTTGTAACAAATATTAACATAAATGCAGCTACATTTCTCTATAAAAAATAACTAATTTTTTTGGTACTGTGGAGAGAAACACAAACAAAGAGCGTCTTGGGATGGTGAAATGCCGCTGTACTCAGAGGCGGGAGGTTTTAAAGTAGCCAATATGAGAATGCAATTTATTTCTCCTTGCTGCTGATTGGCTGTTGCCCTTTGACGCAACTGCAGTCCAGAATTTCCCCCGTGGAGCGTCTCCAGTGTTCTCGTGTTTTTCGTTTTGTTCTTCTCAAAGCCCTGTATTTTTATTACTGTAAATTAAATGAATTTTGAGTGTAAACTGTACAGTACGGATACGGATTTACCTTTACATTTTCTTTAAGGGTAATTAGTTTAAAATGAAATGAAAGTGCCTTGGGAGCATATTTGGGGGCATATTTAGGGTTTACACTAGAAAAATAGGCATTTCTAGGCATTTTTCACCACATCACAACACGTTTTTTCACTATACACGGGTATTCTTGCAACGTAACTCCCGCGATAACCAGGGTTGCAACATCTACAATGCAAATAAGGGAAATGTATTTGCTATACACAAAAATCAGTGAACCTATAAGTGTTTTTGTATCTAAAAACAATGTCTCAGTCGATGTATTTATAACCATTACATTTCTGTCAGGTAATTTTACAGACATTACATACTTCAGACGCCTGGTTCCTATCCCCACGACTGTAAACACTTTCTCTAGAAAGGTTTCTCACATCAGACTCTGAACAAATGTGAATTTAACTAACACTCAAATCAGTGGAATTCCACTTTAATGTGCTTCATTATTCAGATTCATGTAATAACACTATTGCGATTCATCTGATTAATCATAATTTAATCACTTTTTTCAATCTATGTATAGGAGTTTTTTAGACTTACAGACATAGACAAGTCAATAAATAGTACTTCACTGCAGAAGAATAAGAGTAGCTTTCTATAGCTGTCTTATGAGTCCCTGAAACTGCAAATGGCCAAATGAACGAAGCAGAAATGTAATATTTCATGCAGTCTGTGTTGGCTTTACGCAAAATTGCACTAAAACACTGACAGTAACGATGTGAGAATCACACAAGCAGTAAAGGTTTTACCGCTTCATCTGCTAAGTGCGGGCCCACCGTCCTACTGCTGTTGCCCTTTTAAGAAGCCGCGGCTCCAAGTTCTTTCACTCCCCTACAAATAAAAACGACGGAAAAGCTTCGAAACAGATACAATTGCCATGAAACAAAGCAGCAGAACAGAAACAGAAAAAGTATTCAATTCACCTCTTCTTTTGATGGTCTTCAAAAATGACCAGTGCAAGCGCCAAAAAGCAGGAGATTACGAAGGGTGCATTGCATTCCCAGCAACCCTCACTGTAACAGCAAACTATCATGGGAAATGTAGTTCTGTAGTGCCATTTACTCTCCACTAGTTAGGCTTATTCTAATAATGATGAATTTCTGATATTGTGATATTGTTGTTACTATTATTATTATTACTACTACTACTAGTAGTAGCAATATCATTATTATTATTAGTAGTAGTAGTAGTATTACTACTAGTGGTAGCAGTAGTAATACCATTTTTATTAGTATTAGCAGTAGTAGTAGTAGTTGCAGTAGTAGCAGCAGTAGCAGTAGTAATAGTACTATTAATAGTAGCAGTAGTAGAAATTGTAGTAGTAGCTGTAGTAGTAGTAGTAGTAGTAGTAGTAGTAGTAATAGTAGTAGAAGTAGCAGTAGTAGAAATAGTAGTAGTAGTAGCAGTATCAGTAGTAGTAGTAGTAATAGAACTAGTAGCTGTAGCAGTGGTAGTAGTAGTAGTAGTAGTAGCAGTATCAGTAGTAGAAATAGTAGTAGTAGCAGTAGTAGAAATAGTAGCAATAGTTGTAGTAGTAGCAGTAGTAGTAGAAATAGTAGTAGTAGTAATAGTAGTGGTAGTAGTAGTAATAGTAGTAGTAGTGGCGGTAGTAGAAATAGGAGTAGTAGCAGTAGTAGTAGTAGTAGTAATTTTAGCAGAAATAGTAATCGTAATAGTAATAGTAGTAGTAGTAGTAGTAGCAGTAGCATTATAAGTAGTAGCAGCAGTAGTAGTAGCAGTAGTATTGTTATCGTCCAATGTTAAATAATTTTACATTAATTATTATACTCAGCGTGATAACTTGATCGTCCTGAATGGGAAATTTGGCTTGAGACCAGGAGAACATACATATACATACACAGTACTTGACAAAAAAACTTTAAAATAATAATGTGAAAAAAAGGTTTTTGTATACGGGACAAAGTAGTGGTGGCCACTACTGTGATGGTCATAAACACTCAGCACAGATGTCTACGTCAAACCTTTCACTTCACCAGCCGTCTTCACAGTATTACTCAGATGTTTGTGTCTCCCACAGTCTGCATACCATGCCACACAACCCAGATCACTTATTCCATAACAAAGACATCATCCTCCTGTCAGCAAAAACACAGATGTTCAGGCACTGACGTCCATTCCTAAGTTTAAATCTTGGGCTCTGCTTCAGTCACTTCATTTCTGGTTCAATTAATATCTGTTTGTACAGTACATCTTACAAAAATTATTGTCCCAAAGTAGCTTTCCAGAATGTGGTAGCCCCCTAATAATTGTTGCGCTGGATGGTAGGTGTCAGGCAAAACCCCTAAGACCATGCAGAGGCTAGACTCTGTGGAATATCATACTTAATTTTGGACAAAGCACATGTTAGACAGAACTACAGCACAAACATATGACCCTTATTGTAAGTAAGCACAAATGTTGGACTGTGGGGACGATTTAGCCGCAGTTGTTGACTTAACCTCAGCTATCTTGATATGTACACTGTTACACTAATTTTTACCCTGAAATCCTCTATATACTCATATATTTTCAATATATTCAATATATTCCCCAATATGTAAAATCCAATTGTTCTAAATAGTACATGGAATCAATATCCAATAACTGAATATATTAAACAGACGTAGATGAAATTATGGTCACACTGTTACATTACGAAAGTCTGAAACAGGGAAGTGGTCTATAGAGTGCAAAAGTTATAAGAACACAGGAAAAGGAAACTTCAGTTTGTGCGGTTAGTTCACCTAGCAAAGTACGAAATCAAGTTCTGCCGCATGATCCTACACACTTAACCATGGACGAACTTGGTAAGCCATTTGTGTCTTTTGCTTCATGATGCTAAACTTTTGAGGTTGATAATAAACTATACAGGCTTATGCTTTTTAGAGAGCATTAATTTAGTATCAGAATCATGAGGTATAATATTCTAGTATCTGTAAAATATTTGTTTGTGCAAAGGGACACGCCTCTCAAAAGTGAATATTCAGCGGTTTGTCGAATGTGGAACTGTTGAATAGGTATAAAGGACAAAATAATTTCTTCACGTCTTTGGTGCTGTCCATATCCTCCTTCATTCTTCTCTGTTAAATATTTTTGTTTCTATATATTTTATTTCGTTTTATTTTGTCAGAATTTCTTGATAGTGAGTGGAGGTATAAGGTACACTGACAGAAAAGGCACCATACAGGTAGATTTTTCACCCCAAGGAACAAACAATGTGTACCTTTCTTGTGAAGTTTCTTAACTTTTGGATATGAGGTCTGTTTTTACTTTATTTTATTTTATTCAGTCAGGATTTCTAAATGTAGACTGTTTTTCATGAGACTTTTATTTTCAATTTATTTAGAATAAATTAGAATTCATTTTGTCTTAGAATATTCAACATCATTTGTGAGTTTTACGCTGGCTATATTTTGCATTCAGTGTGAAGGAATGATGGAGCTCGGTTTAGGGTCAGGTCAGTGGAAACAGACCATTTCAGAGAACGGCAGTCTCATTTCCTGAAGTATTTTCATCACAAGAAAGTGAGCAATCAAAGGACAAATTCCTAGCAACCCACTCCTAATGTCACCAGAGAGCTGAAATGTTTTTCTCGGTTTCACAACCGTTGCGATGGCAGCGGTGCAAAACCCTGATTCACTTCCTCATGAAGTTCTGAAAATGCAAGCCCACGGCACAGCTGCATGTCTCCAATGACGGTAACTGTGTTTCAGCAAACGACTCTGACACAACATCAAGATGCCCACACTCAGAAATGTGGTCCAAATTAGTACATTGGATTTATAAACTGCAAGCTATATAGCATCAACAGAGCATATCTGTGATTGTGTGAGGTTCTGTGGGTGTGTTTGACTCCACATGGTCTGTTTTTTATGTGTAAGATACTGTGTGTTACAGATATTCTCTTGGAGGAGTTGGCTATGAACTCCGTCAAAAGTTCCCCTGCACCCATCCCACCTCAGACCCTTGCCCTCGATAAAAGGGACACAAAGAATGTGTCTGCACAGGTGATGTAAAGTTCATATTACTATAAAAGAAGTTTGTTTTGTTGCATTGAGAAAGTAGCGATGAGCAGCCACCAGTCTAAGTGCCAGTCTAAGGTTGTCCCTGAGTTAACGGTCAAGAATACGCAGTATTGCGGCGTAAGAGTGAGGGAATTTTCTGTGGCTTAGTTGTGTTTTTATGATTTTACAGCTGTATCAGGATCGGTAAGTGACTTAGGCTAGGGTGTGTTTCGACTTACACCAAAATTCAGGTTACATCACCGTCGAAGGAACAGATCTGTGGCATAACTCGAGGAACCCCTGTACTTGACTAGTCCTTATCTGAACGATCGTTCTTTATTATGAGCACTGGCACTTCTAATAAGGTACAAACTCATCACCCACTCTGATAAGCTGTAGGTCCCAGTCCTGGAGCGTGGGTCCTGGTCCCGGTCCCGGTCCAGCACAGCTTAACAGGTCTCCTACTCAAGCCCACCAAAAAAATGGATTGTACACACCTGCTCTAGCCTTTCATCAGTGATGAAGTGATCAGTTTCAGACTCCATTGTGTCTCTTTGCTTATATTTTTACTCTTTGCTTATATTATTTTTACGACGCCTCTCTCAGCGTAGCAGTCACACGGATATGTGTAAAAAGCCCAGCAACACCAATGAGGCCTACAAACTCATAGCATCCCCACACACAAACCACTATGCTGTTAGTGTCACTGCCAGATTAAGAACAGTTCACTGTTAGATTAGACTAGGTTAGATTCAACTTTATTGTCGTAGTGCAGTGTACACAAAACCATTGAAATGCTGTATGCCTCTAACCAGAAGTACAGAAAAATAGAGTTATACTGATAATATCTAGTCAATAGCAGCCCTATGGCCAAAAACTGACCAGTGATTAATGGGGTAGAGGGTGACTGACAAACTGCAGCAAAAGACACAATATGTAACTGAACATTAATAGTGGGCCTAAAAGGCAGGTGGAACTGACAAAGTAGTCAGCGAGGAAAGGTATACGGTTGGTGTTTCTAATAAAGTGGCCAGTGAGTAGAAGTATAAGGTTAGTGTTTCTAATAAAGCGACCAGTGAGTATGAGGTTGGTGTTTCTAATAAATTGTCCAGTAAGTAGACGAACAAAGCTGCCGTTCCAAAAAAAAGTGGGCAGCAAGTGTAGCTTTAATATTAAACATAACTTTTCGATTTTCTTCCCTTTCTTCACGCAAACAGAGTCAGTCTGGACAGGATGGCGCTAAAAACGTGTACAGGTGAGTCGCCATCTTTCATGCTTGTCCCACCAGACTAATGTCTGATATAGTTCTGTTTCAGTGTGTATCACTGTGCTTGTTTCATGTAGAAGCTGTATCTCGTGTTTCAGGTATTCTTCTTATGTGTTTTATAACTATATATATTTATTGTAAAAATGAGCTTTCCTGAGCTTGGGAACGGTGCTGCATAAAGTAAACAGATGATGATAATTATCATAATGATCATAATGATGGTGATGATGATGATGATGCCCAGTTGCTAATCGCATATCAGTGGTATATTAAATGTCTAGGCATCTCAGTAGTGTAATATGTTACAGCGAAGTCAGCTCTTCTACATAATTTCCCAGGCCTTACAAGAAACATGAATTTTCAGTTCAGTTGATAAATAAAATATAAATCTTTAATGTTCCTTAAACCATTTCTTTAGATGTCTGGTTTGTACTCATAGTTCACTGAAATTGCTTCTATCAGCCTTATCAATAAAGTGCAAGCAATCTGGATGCAGGTGAACATGTAAAATTATTCTAATATGCTTCTACTGAATAATAAATAGTAGACAGCTGTAAACCGCTGGGACATGTCAGCTGGGTCTAATCAGAATAAGGAACATAGCTAATGATTCAGCTTTTCATGTCAAATATCAGGTCTAAAATCAAAATAAAATGTGTTTTCAGTGAGCTGCCTGCTCCAGTCCAGGCGGAAATAATGAGTCCAGGAACAGCCACTCGAGAGCTGGACTCCATCATGAATGAGCTGCTGGGTCTGGGGCTGGAGGTGAGTTCCACTGCCCAGCTGACCTTCAGGTGACCTGAATCAAAGCACAGTTCAGAGCTCATCTACTCTTAAAGCACAACATTTGCTCTGGGAAACCACAAGAGGGCAGTACAGGCTTAATACAATGAGTAGCAAAGTACAAACTTGTTTTATTTATTGATCCTTCATATGGAAAAATATGTTTTGCTAATAATTGTGTACAAGCAGGATTTTGAAAGTGCTGCAGTATCACTATAAGAAACATTGTTCTTCTCTGTTCTCAGGTTCCGGACCAGGTTCTCCCAACAAACCCACCACCACATGCAGTGACGGAAAAGGAGACAGAGGAAAAGAAAGAAACTGCTGAAGACAAGAAAGGAAACCAACATGCAGGAAATAACAACACCAGCAGTGTGCAGAATGATACAGCAGCACAGAAACAGATCTCGAAGAACATTGATGCCATTGATGACCTGCTGGGGTCTCTCAGCTCGGACATGGAGAAGATGGGCGTACACACAGCAGCTAAGGGTCACTGCGCCTCCTGTGGAAAATGTATCGCTGGAAAGGTAACATTTATGACAGACCAGGGTCAGAACAGCCAACACGTGAACAAATGGGTAATGAATCAAAATGAGAAACCATCAGAAAGTTAAATTCAGTTCAGTTCAGTTCAGTTTTTTATATAGTGCCTTTTACACCCATTGTTGTCACAAAGCAACTTTACAAAATCATGATCCGAGCCCCAAGGGCGACAGCGAAGAGCAAAACTCTCTAAAGCTGGAGGAGGAAGATCACAACTCAAAAGTAGGAACCCATCATCCTTTGGTCAGTACGGAGGGTGTGAAAGAGAGTCCCTTTGGAGATAACTAACATAGGGCCTTCGTGTACAGACTTACTCACTGTTGAACTGATTGGCTGTCTATGGCTAACAGAGTAGGTACAGTTAAGAGTCAGTAGAGGTGTCGTTTTGTTGGAGTAGTTTGAGAGTCTCCAGTCTAAAGCAACAGGAACAACAATCACTACCAGACCTTTCGAACAGCAGTTGCACTTGGATGAGGGAGGAGAATATGGGCAGTTGAAAGCAGCTGGACCACTCGAGGACACTGCAGATCAGGGATGAGGTGGTGTCCTGGAACATATGCATGAGAATCTTGGTCAGTGAATGTGTGTTTTAAACCACAATTTCTGTTCCAAATTACTGATTTCTTTCCCATATATCTACTTGCAGGCATCACTTTTGTAACTGTTCCTATTGAACTGGTGTCCTGTCAAGCAGTCTTTCTTATTGAACCACCTAATCAAGTAAAGCTCTCCTTAAAAGTTACTCAGATCTTTTAGTCCTGCCATCTTGATCAAGGTCAGCTAGACCTGCTCAGAGTGCATGAAGTCATTTCTTAATGGTCACTATTAAACACAATGTACTTCAAATGTGCTTAACCCTACCATAATTTACCCCTGAAAATACACCACCCCCCTTAATTTGAATTAAGTGGCTGTAAATTTGTGAAACCCAACCCCTTAATTTTAGCTTAAAATTAGATTTAAGGTATTAGTGTGAAACCCCTTAATCTTAAATTTAAGGGATTAATTCAGGAAGTTCCATTATTTAAGGGGCAAATTTGTAAAAGTAAGGGGAAAATTCAGTAATTTTACCTCTTAATCCGCCTTAATCTGTGCACTTTTTCCCCTTCATTTCCCCTCATTTCCTGTATGGGAAATTAAAGTCATAAGTAAGGTAATTTTAAGGGGTAAAATTAAAGCGTTTTGTTTCGTAGTGTGTATTGTGCAGTTAAGCTGTCTAGAGTCATTTGTATTTGTTTCTCCACAAATTTATTAACAGCCTGTCAAACGTTTGTGGACGCCACAAGTGTTGTTTGACTATAACGTTTCAATTACATGAAAAAAATACCTGCAAAGGTTGAGTGTTTCCACTTCAACATTCAGCCTAACAATCATCATAGAGTTTCCATTGATGTGAAGAGCAGATCTCACACTCACACTTTCAGTAAAAGGGTACTGATTTGTCACTAGGATAGTCTTTACTGCTTTAAGTTAGGGGAAATATTTTAACATATTCTGTTGCAGGGATATTTTTAATTGTATGGACTCCATGCACCAAGTCTTACCTGAAGGCTTTTTGCTTTTATATTTTTGTTTTTAAAACAAAAATGCCTCTTTCTGCTGATAATTGATGAAGTGCTTTGTACTTTTTCCAACTGCATATTTAATGATTTTACAGTTTTCCTGTCCAAACTGTTGTTAAAAGCACATGTTGAAAATATGTGTTTGATACGTTATGTTCTACTATTGCAAAAAAGGACAATATAGAACAATCTACAACACTATACAAGACCTCATGTTGCATACAAACAAACACAAATTAGATATTGCAAAGGCACATGTTATAAACTTTATTTTTTTACCAGGATTGGAAAAAATAGAGAAACTGCACCTAAGATAAAGCATGGGGCTTTTCAAAAGGTTTATTATTGTTACAGTCAATGAACTTTTATTGGTGCTTATATAAAACCATTTCTGATCACAATTGGTGTAACCCAATCTAAATCTGCCTTTGCTTTGAAAATGAGCAGGAACTTAAAAGAAAATTTAAAAAGGAAAGAAAATCACCTGGCCATGGGAAATGAGTCTAAGGAGTGTAATTGGGTAAGAATAAGAGTACTAATATAGTACAAATCTTTTAAAAGGATTATTATGGATAGTATTTTACAGCCCTCTAACAGACCTCAGTAGTGTAATCCAATGCCAATAGTACGTGTATTAATGTAACCTGTTAATATTTGAATGTTTTTGAGTCATTCAGGTCACTTTCTTACGTTTTTACTTTACTTTACATATACAGTAGCCTTGACCATGTGTAGTGGCGATTTGTTAGTGATGGCTATGTTTCCCTGTTCCTCTGGTCTGTAGATGATCACAGCACTGGGTCAGGTGTGGCACCCTGAGCACTTTGTGTGTATGATGTGTAAAGAGGAGCTGGGCACGAAGGGTTTCTTTGAGAGGGACGGGAAGCCGTACTGCGAGGCTGACTATCAGAACCTGTTCGCACCACGTTGTGCGTACTGCAAGGGCCCTATTCTACAGGTAACACAAACTTCACTCTAACGGTAGCACAAATTCCACGCCGCAAACTGCATGCCTAAATCATCACACACTTGCCTCAAATCATGTTAGGTTGTACAGTAATTACAAAATAGACTATCAGGAGCTGTACGAATTTAGCTTCATTCTTTTTATACAGGAGTTATAAGAACAGGCGCTATTCCTCTTCACTAGCACTGTGCAATCTGTACAGCTAAATTGTTACAGAATGTTGAGGAATCTCAAATAGACTTGTTTATGTGGAGTTTGTTGTTATGTGACTGGCTGTTATCTCTACGATTGACCCAAGTAGCACGGACCATTGGACCGCGGTGTAGTTAAAAACAGTAGTAATTGTGACCTCGTCTGTACTTTAGCTTATGTGTATAGATAAAAGTGGGTCAGAAACCACAAAAGAGAAGCTACTTCGGATGACTTAACTCAATATCTCTGCACTGTGGTCTGTAGTCTAGCCCTGATTGTGTGACAGTATGACGTGTGTAACACTCCAGCGTGTATGTGTGTATGTTTTTGTCTGCAGAATATCCTGACAGCCATGGACCGCACATGGCACCCAGAGCACTTCTTCTGCACACACTGTGGGGAACGCTTTGGAACAGACGGTGAGGAAGGTGACACTACAAGATACAACCTAACATAACAGAGCATAAAACAGTACAACAGCGTTACACAACACAACAAACCACAGGATGGCAGGACATAAAATAATACAAATGTTACACAATGAAATACAACACAGTGCAACACATCGCATTACAACATGACTCAGCTCAACACAACACAACGCATTATCACACAATACAACATAATACAGCACAACACAATAAAGCAGGACAGAACTTCACGTCACACAATACAGTGCTACACAATACATTGCAACATAATGTAACACAAGTTAACACAGGACAACACAACACAGCAGAATCTACTGTAACACAGCACAGCATAACATAACATAGTCTAACAAAGCAGAGCACATCACAGCATAACACAACACAGTATAACACGAGACACGAGAGTGTAAAAGAGCTGAACGCAGACAACACAACACAAACTTTAACATATAATCCTGTGCACAGGAAAAACAAGGAAAATGATATTTTGTTCATCTCAGTCATTACCTTGTAATAGACATTAACAGATGTTACTTTCTTGATCATTATTAGTAGTGTGTTTTGTGTGCAGGGTTTTTGGAGCGTGAGGGGAAGCCGTACTGTCCCCAGGATTTTTACCGCCTGTTTGCCCCCAAGTGTTCAGGCTGTGGAGAGCCGGTCAGGGAGAATTACCTTTCAGCAGCGAACGGTACCTGGCACCCCGACTGCTTTGTCTGCGCTGTGAGTTGAATTGACAACTAAAAATAGTGCGACATTCTTAGCTTTACAACAAAGACTTTCTGATTTAAGAGTTTTAAAGCATTTTTAACAGCAAGTACTTTTCAAGAATGATTTCTCTCTGTTTCTCTTTGTCAGGACTGTCTGAAGCCTTTCACTGATGGTTGTTTTCTGGAAATGGACGGCCGTCCCCTCTGCTCTCTGCACTATCACTCCCGGCAGGGGACCCTGTGCGGAACATGTGGAAGTCCTATATCTGGCCGCTGCATCGCTGCCCTGGACCGGAAGTTCCACCCTGAGCACTTTGTCTGTGCTTTCTGTCTGCGGCAGCTCAGCCAGGGTGTCTTTAAGGAGCAGGGTGGGAAACCCTACTGCGCCGCCTGCCACACCAAACTCTTCCTGTAGACCAGCGACCCTGACCCAGCACCCCATACACTGCACTGGGTTTACATTTTACCTTCTCTGATCCACCTGATTAACCCTTGTGATGGAAAAATATAGTCTGACCCTTTCTGTATCATATTGTTGACCCTAAGGGAGGGTGTGAGCCCCGACGAAATCATATTACGCCCATGCAGATTCCTCTTAAGCAGACACAGAGTGCCCTTGTTCACACCTTACGTATGTGTTAGAGAATGTGCAACCTTGACTGTGCTTATCAGTCACTGTCTGGGTCTTCCACTCCTTTGTAGTGTGCATGTATGCTTGTGTGTTTTACTGCTCCGGGTTCTTTCTTAACCAGACCTGTCAGAGTGCGGACTGAACCTTCTCTGCAGAGAATTAAAGAATCTATCTGGTTAAAGTCTCTCTCCGAGGTTTATTAAAAATTCCACAACAAATATGTCGTAGTCAGCACATGGTTGCCTGCCACAGAGACTTTTCCTGGGCTGTAGTGAAAGATTGGACAGCTTCCAGAGTGGTAGGGAGAGCAGAGGCCAAGAGAGATAACAAGGGCAGCAGACCTTGCAGCTTGCATCTTCCTTTGCATTGCCCTGAAATACAGGGTCAAAGGAGCCTGTATGGCCCTGGCATTTGCAAATAGCAATGTGTTTTGGTAAGAGGATGGCATCTAAGAGAGCAGCAATTTTGTCACGATGAGAGATAGGATTGCCATCGGATTTCAGAAATTGTCTGTGTCTCCAGATTGCACCAAAATCAAGAACCACACCAAAACAGTAACGATTGTCAGTGTAAATGTTACCAGTTTTACCAGCTGCCAATTGACATGCTTCCATTAAATCAACCAACTCAGCAGCCTGAGCTGATAGGTTGTGTGGCAGAGAACCCGCAGGCAAAACAGCATAACCAACACTGTTGCAGCCAGACTTGTCCTGGAAGGCAGATCCGTCTACAAACAGAACAAAGTCAGGGTCAGTCAAAGGCACTTCAGAGAGGTCTGGCCTGGGAGAGCAAACTTTGATAATGGCAGCAACGCAGTTATGGTCCTCACCGTCACCTGAAAGAGGTAAATGAGTAGCAGGGTTCAAACCATTGCATCGTTTGACAGTAATATTAGGCATATCCAGTAAGATTCAAGGTTCAAGGTTACTTTATTGTCATCAGCAGCTGTGTGCACGTACATGAGACGACATTTCTCCATGGACCACGGTGCAACATACAACATTCAACAGCCGACAGAGTGCAAGTTACAACAGTCAGCAGACAACAGACAAAGATGATATTGTATCTAAGCCAGCACGCAGCAGAAAGGTGAGATGTCTTCTGTTCTAACAAGATCAGAGAGACAGCATGTGGTACCAAAATAGTAAGGTCAGAGTAACCAACAGTGTCCCTCAAGGCCAAAACTGCTTTCTCAGCAGCGGCCACAGCGTGCAAACACCTAGGTAGACCTGCAGCGACCGGATCTAGTTTACCTGGAAAATAAGCAACAGGGCCCAATTTGTCACCATTTTGTTGGAACAGAACAAAAGCCACACATCCATTGCATTCATCCACTGTATGGACAAAAGGCCTACCTGGATCCGGGAGTCCTAAAGTGAGAGTAAACTGTAAGGCCAATTTCAAGTCCACAAAAGCTTGCTCAGCTTCTGGGGTCCACGACACCTTGCCAGCAGAGGACAGGTTTTTTTCTGTAGACCAATGGCGCTCATAGAAGCTTCAAGGACGGCACAGTTGTTTTTGCGTGACACGCTTAGGAATGTTCTGAATGACCTCGACATGTTTAGGGGAGAGAGTTTTTACACAAACTGTAGTTTGTTTAGACTAGCTTTGTGACCATCAGCTGCAAGATGTTTCAGTAAAAGGACAGTGTCATTTTCGCACTGTTTTCTAGTCGGGCTGCAGAATAATAAATCATCCACATACTGAATCAATACAATCCGCGGTGAGAGTTGGAATGACTGTAAGCTTTGACGAAGAGCATCGTTGTAAATAGTAGGTAATTCACAATAGTCCTGAAACAACTGAGTAAAAGTGTCCCCTGAAATTCAGTGCGAACCAAAACTGGCTGTCTGGATGGACAGGAACGCTGAAAAAAGCCAAACCGACAACAGAAAACCATTGCGCATCAGATGGCCCTTGAGACAAAATTGTGTAAGGATTCAGGATGTTAGGAGCACGGGGCTATTAACCGTGAGTAAGGCCTGAATAAAGTGCCAATCATCAGGTTTCGTCACTCACTTTTTGTAATAACAACTGCGAGACACCCCCCTTTTGGAATTTCCACTTGTAGGCATGCAATAAACCCTTGGGTTGGCTTTGTATCATGCACAAGGTGTCAGGCTCTGGTGAAATGTACTTAACAATTTTGATGCCACCGATTGGTCCCCAACCAATGTCAATCAGAGAAATTGCAGGCACTTATGGCTATCAGTTTTCTTCCACTGTGCATGTTCAACGTGCAGACGAAATTGTTCTACCTTTTGAACAGTCTCCAACCTATTTATCATTGGCTGATGCAGAGACAATCCCAGCCCTAGGCAGCGTTCAACGAACTCTTTGGGCACAGGGAAAACATGTGTGGGCCTGATTAAAAACTGTGAAATGGTCGTTATTACTCCTAAATCTACTTTCCTTCCACGCCAACCTCAATATCTGCTTAAACAAGAAGCAATTGACGGTATAACTCCAGTGTTTAACTCTTTGCTCAAAGCTGGGGTTATTGTTCTGTGTGATGACTCTCCAGTGCGCACGTCACTTTTATCAGTATGTAAAGACTATGTGGGTCCTAATGGCAAACCATATCTCCCCAGGCATTTTATCCCCACACTTCGCCAAATTGTCAGACGGGTTGGAACGTGTCAAAAGGGGGGATGATTAGCTCTATTCAACACAATTGGTTCAGAAAAGGCTTTACAGCATATGCACAGAAATATTGCAAATCATGTCTCATATGCAACACACAAAATGTGGGTAGAGGTAAGCAGGTAAAACAAGT
>JBBJLS010023268.1:0-14974 GCA_037577275.1 Bryconaethiops microstoma
ACCCTTTTTGACTGGCCCTCGTGCCACCTTTTGTTCCTTTGTTTTCCTTAAATAAAACCCCTAACTATGGATGTCTGTGTAGGTGCCTCATACCTTTCCCCCGGACGTGACTCCCACGTGACATGTTCAATGTATATATATACAGCCAATCTATGAAAATACAGTAACTCTGGGACAAATGTAACATGGATGTGTTTTTTGAGTTTTGTGTGAAGCTCATTACTCCATCCAGCCCACACATGGAAACTAACTTTCCAACTAACTGCTTTGTCTATGTGTGTACATGTCTGCTTTTAAGATTTCCTTTTAATCTAAGCTTGCTTTTGTGTACTGCCGGAAACTGTGAATTTCCCTCTGGGATGAATAAAGTATAGATTGATCTATCTATCTATCTATCTATCTATCTATCTATCTATCTGTCTGTCTGTCTGTCTGTCTATCTGTATCTATATCTATCTCTATCTTTCTATATCTCTCTATATCTGTCTGTCTGTCTGTCTGTCTGTCTGTCTATCTATCTATCTATGTATCTATCTATCTATCTATCTATCTATCTATCTATCCATCTCATTTACATGCACTAACAAACTCTAACTCATACACTAACTCATTTACATGCCTCTTCGTTAGGTTCTCAGTACCTTATATCTTCACTCTCTTACTGTACAGGAGACTGTGGTCCATCTGTTTCTCTATACAATCTGCTCCCACCCCCCCACCCCCTTAACTACTTCATCAGGGGTCAGGACCCCCACAGGACCACCAGCAGGTATTATTTTAAAGGTGCAGGGTATTTAGTAGTAATCATAATTAAACTGTAATGCTCAGTGTGGCAGGACCAGCCAGTGAGTTTCCTTCAGGGGGAGGTGCTTTAAACACGGCACTGACGTGCGTGGTGGTCCTGCACTGTTCCCTCATGATGCGTTACAAATGCATCACTCCTCTCAATGAGATCACTCACGAGAACATGCTTTTATTTCTGCCTCTGACTGCACCCAAACAAAATCAGCAAACATTACTTCATGTCTTCTAGCAGGAGGCCCCACTCAGGACCACCAGTGAGCAGGTATTATTTTGGTGGTGGAGTGTGTTTAATTTTAGTTATAACTAATATTGTTAATGTGCATAAATTTATTTTGAAATCAAGTAAAGGAAGTTGGATTTTAGATGTTCCCGAGTTTCCCAGGAATTTGCTAATGGTAAAAGGGGTACATCTTGTATTTAGAAAGAAATTACAGTCAAAATCTGATTTTCTGCAGTTATGTGATTATTCTGTTTCTGTAAACCAGGGGTGTCCAGATCTGTACTGGAGGGTCAGTGTCCAGCACAGTGTGTTGATTTTAGCTGCTTAAACACACCTAGATCAATTCACCTGTTGACTGGCAGGTTGAGTGAGAGAGTTTGAAGAAGAACCACCAAGACGTGCTGGATACCGATGCTCCAGGACCTGATCTGGACTCAGGGACGGCTTGAAGCGCTTGGACAATGCTCCACCAAAGGGGTTAGGGCATGGTTAGTGTCTCTATCCTATTCTACCACAGGTCTGATACTCTCATGTTATGGCTGTTTAATGCAGGCGCTGCGGTGCAGTCTGTAGCAGGCTGGGGTACAGGACAACTTGATTTCATCATACGTAACCTGGTGTAATTTAAGGAGAAATCTTTGCGCTGCGCAGCAATCTAGTGGTTATTGGCAGTCCTGTGTGAGGTGACCCGAGAAAACAAATGTCTAGTTAGTCAACCGTTAATTTATACATTAAATTGGTCAGTTTAGTCATCACTTGGCAATTTGTTGTCCTCAGGTTTCTGTGGAAGTTTAGAGGGAAAGGTCAGAAGAGAGATTTCATCCAGTTGCTACTGGAATTCATCTGTTTGTCAAAATCAATTTTTCCAAAAAACAGTTTCTTGTGGTTATATATGAAGGACTTGATTTCACGAAGACCACAGAAATGCCTGTTGCAAACTTGACTTTGTTGAGGGCTTGTTCAAAAACAGCTCCAGAACAGATTAATAAATATGAACTATATCAATTATAACTAATAATTGTCTGCAGTTAGAAGCAGAAATAAAAGCATGTTCTCATCAGTGATGTCACTAAGAGGAGGGATGTATTTATAATGCATCGTGAGGGAACAGTGCAGGACCACCTGCACACATCACTGCTGTGTTTAGAGCGCCTCCCTCTGAGGAAAAACTCAGGACTATACAGCCACACTGAGCATTACAGTTTAATAATAAAAAATACACCAGCTATTTTAAAGTAAACCCACGCCTCTAAAGCAATATATTTCTCTGTGGTGGTCCTGTGGGGGTCCTGAACACTGATGAATGGGGTACATTTTGGGGAAGGGGAGTGACAGATGATACAAAGAAACAGATGAACCACAGTCTCCTATACGGTCAGGGAGTGGAGATATGAAGTAGACTGAGTTGTTCTTTGGCTTTACACTTTATTTAACTTATATAATGGTTCCTGCGTAATTACATAATTAGTTCTGTGCGTAAATTCATTCAGCGTGAACATTTACACATCTGTACATGCAAGACTAATTTTTTGTCAGTTTTAAACCATAATGTCACCTCCTCAGCTCCTCTGGATCAAAAGTTTAGGATCTACACTTTCTTCTCCTGTTCCAATGAACCATGAGTCAGAAATAATTTATATTAAGTTTAGCAAAGGCTGTTTAGAGCAGGGGAACCTAGCAGAGTTAAATATTGAGAGTTCTGAGCATTTCTGAGGCCCATTTGTCTTTTTTTTCTCTCAGAAGTTGTTCATCATCATATATTAATACATTTTATGGTCATGTAGTTTCCCTGTGGGTAAGTGACCTCACTGCAGAGTTTTTTATTTATTTGAATTGTAGTGGATTCTGCTCAGCCCTCCTCTACTCTATAAATTTCACTACTGAAATATTTATTGTGGGTCTGATGTACTGAGCCTTTTGTATTGGGACAGATTCTGTACAACGCTGGGGCAGGAACCTACACATGCAGATTCTGGGCATGTCCACTCCCTCATGCATTTCATTTGAGGGAGGGCTGTACAAAATGTAGGAGGAGCTAACAAACAGTGAGTGGAAACATTAAACATGTGGCAGATTACACATTCTGCTGAATTTACCGCAGTTTGAGCAGCGGCTGCTTTTACGTCAGTTTTGTGGTTCGGAGACCTTCAGCATTTTTAAACAGTTTGTAACTTCCTGTTGCTGTGTGAGTTTTTTTGCTTGTGTGGTAACATTACACACTACACACAAGAATCCGTCACTTTATGTTGTGAATTGTTCTTGTATTCACTCCGGTTGCGCCACTTGACTACAAAGCAGCTAAACATCTCAACAGTGAGACGACATTCGTCTTGATGCCAGAGTGACTTGTTTTAATGTATGACTCGTTTGACAGGATGATTATGTTTGTTGTACAACATCACTATCTGTGGTTGCTATGGCTACATTGCGATAGTAGTAATGAATGAATAAAGGAGAAGATAATTAGTGGAAAAAGACCATTTATAAAGGCGTGTTGCTTTGACGCGGTGGTTCAATAATTGTGTAAAATGTAAAGATTGGTGTCAAACAATGAGTGTGTGTTTCTTGGTTGTATGTGTTGTGCTCTTGAGTGTCCTGCACGGCGCTCCATCCATCAATTGGTGCATCAACTGTTGGGACGCAGCCTGAGTTTAGTATGATTTAATTACTGATGGACTGACAGATGTATAAAAGTATAAGTATAAAACTGTGTGTAAAGGCGACTGGGTATCGACTGTAATCCTGAATCTCCATTAACCTGCCCTGTTGATCAGCAGTTAGAAGTGTTAGAAAGTTTAGTGATGAATGTTCCAGATCACACTTGTGACGCTACACTTTAATGGAAAGTAGTCAGGGTTAATAACAGTGGTTTGAGGGAGGCGCAAGGTTCTAACATGTCTGTACTGTCAGAATAACGCTCAGATCAGGTGTAAATGTTTTACAGGTTGTGGCCTAGATTATGTTAGTTTGCTGTGCAGCTTGTGCTGTGTTTCAAAAACTTTTAATTCTCATTCACCTGTAGGTGTGTTTATTCATGAATACCATTTTCTCTTCATCACTGAGCTCTAATTTTCTTTTTTGTCTCAAGCAATTCAAATATGCTGTTATTTAAATGTCTTTTAAACCTGCTTTGTTGTTGTCATTATTGTTAATTATAATAATAATAACGATACTACTAATAATAATGACTGTGTTCTTCTTCTTCTTCTTCTTCTTCTTCTTCTTATTATTATTATTATTATTATTATTATTATTATAAAACTGATCATGATAATAATTACTATTATTGTTAGCAGTAGTAGATGTAGTATTAATGATAATTATTCGGACAAGTAATATGAGAGCTGACATGATGTCATGGGTGTAGTTCCCCTGGTTGGCTTTATGGAATAAGGATTCACAGCTGACCAGGAATAAAAGGATAATTAGGTTTAGGTGACTTGGAGTTTGAGCACAAATATAAATAGACTGTTTTGTGTTGACACGAGTTGTCTGTTCTCCCTCACGCTACCCTCAGGTTTATGTTTATTCGGGAGTCTCCTTTGTGTTTTGGCCATCGTGCCTCTTTGCTTTGTATTTGAAATAAAAGGAAAAGAAGATGGAAGTCTGTGTGCGCCTTTTTTTCCCAATTGTGACAGATAGCAGTAATATTAATAATAATGATTATGATAGTAGTAATTAAAGTACTACTAATTTGTGATCAAATTTTTTAATAGTCATTAATGTTTGAGACGTCTAAAGCAGGGGTCGCCAACCTTTTTGAAACCGAGAGCTACTTCACGGATAATGAAGGGCCATACGAAGAGTTTGATACAATAGAACAGAGTTTACCTAAACGTATCTAAACTTCATGTATAATGAACATGTTTTAAATGCCTTTTTTAGATATTGTCATTTTCAAATCTATATAAATGCAAATGTGATTAAAGAAGAACAGCCACAATGGTAAGTTGTGCTGTTATTAGAACAGGTCTCTGGGCTACTCATGTGGTCCTTTGGGGCACCATGTTGGTGACCCCTGGTCTAACGTATCATATATTATTTTTTCCTGTGTTCCTCTCACCGTCTTCCTGTTGAAAGAACTTCACTCAAAATAGTCATGAGGGATGTATTTTTACTATGAAGCTCCCTGTACATCTGTCTGAAAAAAACACCCTGAATGTAAAGGTAAATGTAAGTTTTCTGCCTCAGGAACCTTTTTGAAAAACAAGATATTCTAGCTATTAGTTTATTATTAGATTAGTAATTTAATCAGAACTTGATGTTCAGCAGAATCCTCCAGCAGTGAGAAAGTGCAGGACTAGCATTTAAGAATATTTATTACTGTCGTGTCATCAAAAACTGTCATTTTGTCTTAAAATAGCTGTTTACTTCCATCCTGGCTGAGCAACAAATTCCAATAAAGAATTAATGACTCAAAGTTATTCTGTATTATATATAAATGAGTTGTGGGACGGGAGACCAGGATCCGCCTTGCGGAGAATGTCTTACAGAGAAGTGACCTCTCTGACCTCACCCAGCTCTGTGATGTTATGCTAATGTGGGATTTCTGTGTGTGTGTGTGTGTGTGTGTGTGTGTGTGTGTGTGTGTGTGTGTGTGTACGCATGTGTGTGTGTGAGGCCACCCCCTTTATAAGGAGCCGCCTGCTGTAGGGCTGCAGCAGAGTGAACTTCAGCACACACGCTTAAACACACACCCACACACTCTGCTGTGCTCTCCACAACCATGTCTACATACTCCGTCTCCTCTCTGGCCACAGGACGGAATACACATGTGCTCACCGTCTCCCCCGTCATGGCGGGGCGGATCTTCGACACGGCCCGCCGCAAGAAGGCTGCTGCCAACATCTTCGCCGACGTGAAGCAGGACGCTCTGCTGAAGCTCTTTGAGAAGGCTGGAGACCTGCGGGCTGCCGAGAGAGCCAACAGCATCGTCTCCCATGGCAACGACCCGGACCGGGTCGTCCGGGCACTGAAGGCCCTCCAGCAGGACAAGAAGGACAAGTTCCTGCTCATCAATGGACTGAGGAGGACGTCGCTAAGGTTACGCTGAAGCTACTCCTTCACCAGCACAACACTGACAAAGACGAAGACCACGATGATGATGATGTACAAGTGTGGAAAGCCTGTAGCTCCTAAAACTGTTGGCTTTTTGTTCAGTTATGGTTGATGGAGCTGAAAAGTTGATGTCCACAAAAAGAGCTGCCGTCTGTATGTAGATCCTGGTGGAAAAGTTGAGAAGTTGAGGAGGAACATCTCTTTCTTCTCTGGCTGGACTGCAGCTCATGAAGCTGATGAAGATGATGATGATATTGTTGATGATGAGCAGGTGTCATGAATGTTGAACAAGAAACTCCTGAACTTTTGAGCTGTTTCTGTTCGTAGAAACAGTCTAGTGATTCACTTTCAACATGTTTTTAATGGACTGAGCATCTGATTAGTTAAGTCTCATCCATTTCGTGTGCAAGGAGATCCGGATGTAGTGACCAAAGCACGAAGGTTTAAACCAAAGCTGGAACCATCTGGAAGTCTGCAGAGATGTTGAGCTCTGACATGAACTAGAAACTTTGCATAGATGTGATCATAAAGTTTGCTTCTGTGGGTTTGCAAATCAGTCAGACTGAGCTCTCTAGAACCGATGCTTTGAATGAATGAGGGCTCACTAAGAGTGGAACTGTGGGTTTTATCCAGGCTTTGAAGCCTGTAAAGCTGCATATGACATGTTTTACTGTTATTTTTATGTAAATAAATGATTTTGTATGAATTTATTCCCAGAGTCTGTGTTTTTTAATCGAATGGTAAACTGTTCAAATGAGCTGTTAAAAGGTTGGTCAAGGTGATTTTAAGATAAAATAAGCAACGCTGGATTATCTTGATGGTCAAACTCATGTGTCGTGTAGTCGAGCTGGAGATACAGTTCATAGTTCAGATAAATGATTACATTGCGCATGTCATTTTATTCCTCACTTCCTTCCCTCCCTCACGGCGGCGAGTTCCAAAGAGTGAAAAACAAGCGGGAATCCATTCTCCCCGACTGCAGTCTTTAGGATGAGTCACTCCTGTTTACTCCTTAAACTCTAAAGGCCAGTTCCACAAACCCTTCTAGAGATCAAGCATGAAATAAAATGAACAATAAACAGTTACTCACCATCAACAGTCAGATTTAATCCAAGATTAGGATTAATTCGTGTCCTGGTAACGGGCACTAAAGGATGTAAAGAATACTGTTTCTGATGGCACTTTGTAATACAGAAGCAAAAAAAAAAAAAAGCTATAATGACTAGTCTTAGGATTTCTTCGCTCATCAGGATTTCAATATTATGAAACCTGAGTCAGTTGATACCAGTCAAAATTATGGACAAACCAGACTGACGGTGCATTTTTTATAATCTTAAGAATATTTTGATGTTATGACTAATGCAAATGAGACAAATGCATGTTGAGTCTGTGTAGAAAATAAGTTCCAATGCAACAATAATAAGTGGTTTAAGCTATAACAAAGGTCTCCAGTCTGTGTGAAAAATTGGTGCAAAAACAAATTGTTTAAAAAAAGGTAAATAGATAAAAATGCCTTTTAAAGGCGATTTGAGCTATAACAGTTTTGAGCTGTAGCAATTTGAGTTTAGTTTATGTGTAGATTTATAAGTCTTAGGTGGCTCCTCATGAAGCTGCTTGATAGAATACTGAAGAGTAAATAAAGCTATATCAAAGCAAAAGGAGCTAATTTTTTAAAAGAAACTAAAAAAAAATTATTTAATATTTTCGGGGAGTTCTGCATTATCAGAAGTGTGTTAGATCAGTTTTAATGTCTTTATTATTGTTATAAAATGTGATAAATTAAGGAAAGAGGCTTTATGCCCAATTTTTGGCTGGTACTGTGTGAAATAGAACATTTTGTGACAGAAATCTAGTGTAAATATTAGCAGTCCAATCAGATGGGTCTTGTTCAGGGAGTCAGCTCTTCGGGGAGCCAGAGACGGTTGCTTGCTGAGCAGAGATAAGAGCGCGTGAAAGTGTTGATGTGTGTGTTTTTAGCCTCACCCTCTGCAATACCCTGCTCACAGCAGCCAGGTCAGTCCGAACTAGCTGAAACCAGTCTAAGCCTCAGCCAGAGTCAACGTCCTCCACTCTGCTCAGAGGTGCTTTCCACTCCACTCTGATAATGACAGGACCCATATAAATTCAGATTCTTTATGATCATAAACCGTCCATCATAACAACAACAAACGGTCACTGACTTTAAAGGAGAAGGAAAAAGAATTGCTTTGTTACATTAAATACGTAAATTTGTATGTAACTTTGTTACATTAAATGCATGATCTTGTTATGTTACATTAATGACCATTAACATGGCTGTAGTTTTATATGTGCCATGTGTTGAGGTCCATTTATTATGAATTTACAGCACAATGTAAAGGAGAGTTAATGTTTTATAGGGTCACAGAGTTTAATATGACCAGAGTGTGAAATACAGGTAGTTTGGGGGGGGGTCAGAGACCCCAGATTGATACTTGAGACCTCTGAAAGCACCAACAGTGTTTGCTTGAAATCACCAGTCTAAACTATTTAGAGTCACCTTTTTCATCTATGAACAAATCTTAAGAAATAAATGCAGCACTAAGAGATTCTTTTTGTGCAGTACGTAAAAAATAAAATTAGCGCTGGTGTTATATGATGTTTGTTTATCATGATAATTTCTCACAATTTGATAATTATTATGATAATTTCTCACACTCATAAGGCTACATAACATCTACATAAGCCTTTTATGACTAATATTAACCTACATAAATATTAATAAAGGCTTATTCCAACAGACAATTGTTAACTTTACACTTTCTGAAGAAAAATTAATGAACGCAAGCCAACATGTCCTTGTGTCTTTGTTATATCTGTTAATATTTTCTCATGACCCCTCGTTTTTGTTTGTGTTTTCGCATTAAAAGTTTTTGGATCTTGCGGTTACGTCCTGTCTGCCTTGACCCAAACATACAGTCACACTATTATTCTTCTTAAATTTTATTATTGTTATTCTTGTTATAAGTAATTGATGGTGCCGCCTCTCCTCCCAGGTTGTTTGGAATGTTGGCGAGGTTCCAACTTGTATACAACTTTTCTATCAGATAACCAGTGTCCAAGTATTGATCATTTAAATTTTGGAATTTTGTAGTTGTTCTGTCTCATGAATGTATGTAGAGAAAGAGTGGAGGGGTGAGTTGCCTTAAGAATAAATACAGAGAAAGAGTCTCTAAATGAGAATTGTAGTGTTAGTTCACTCTGACGGCTATGACAGGCAGGAGAAGACAAACACGGAGCAAAAAGCAGACACAGCTCAAATTTAAAAGACACCAGACAAAAGACACCAGACATAAACAGCCTTTAAGACACTAAAGCTCTGTTGAGTTATGATAAAAAAGTTTTGTGTCACTGTTTGTTGTGGTTTATTAAAAATAATCAGCTTGTTTTAAGCCCTGAGGCTGCTATTAGTTATTCAGCAAGCGGCTAGCCAGCTCAGTTTGACTGATTTGGACGTTGGAAAATGAGATTAGGTGTACAATGGAGTGAAATCACGCTGTGTTGTGGAAATGCACTGTTATTATCATTATTATTATTTATTTATTTATTATTATTATTAATAATAATAATAACCTTAACCCAAACTGTAAACCTAATCCTAATCCAAATCTTCCTGTTGTTGAGTTCCACCGTACAGTCTGTTAACAGTCAAAGCATCTGTGAATCATCTGTAGGTGATCATCTATACAACGTGTGACCAAAACCTCATATGGTTGTACAATAATAATAGCTATTCGGAATTCCCATCAGCACTGAGAGCTGTTTTCTTCTGCAGGAAATCCATACCGTCTCAGTTTGACTCTCTGGAGGACACGCAACAACAGAACATTTGGAGCAGTGAGTGACGAAAGAGTTAATGTTAGTGTCATCATCTCTCTTGTACCAAATGTGAAACCGTCCTGGACCGGCGAAATGTGTGGATTGCATGGGGACACAGTAGTTTTCCTCAGAAATGTCCTGACCCTCGGTGACCTGTGGCCGGAGTGGGTGGGGGGACGAATGCCTGTGAGGCCACTGGGTTTCCAGCTGAATCGAGTTTATGACATGGAAGTATCCTGTGCCAGGCCCTCCTAGAGAGAACACAAACTGGACTTTTCTTCTACTAAACATCTCCTCTTACTTGATACTCATTGATATCAGTGATGAGGTTCTGTGGAAAAGGTGCTTGTCTTTGAGCTGGAACACAGTTTGTCCTTGTTTATCAAGTAAAACTCCCAGGAATAATCCAAAACACACGCACACATGCTGAGGAAGCACAATATTTAAACACTGGGTAGTGCTTTATATGGATCGTCCATTTTCATCTGAAGGGGTGCCAGTCAATAGACAGCTGTGGTTCTGAATCATGATTTAAGTCACTATTAGTGAATATTGGGTGTTTTCTTTAATTGAAACACTGGATAATGGATCATTGCTGGGTTTACAACTAGATTACAGGCCTAAACGTCAGGGGGCTTCAAATGACTACACTGCACAACTAAGTTTTTGCTTCCTGAACACTGTTGGGGGTTTCTTGTAGATTTTTGGCTGCTGACTACGAAAATGATATCAAAATTTGCCCATCACGTACCATGTCATCGAAATCTTTAAATCTTTAAATTTTTTTCGAATATTTGTGTAAAACAATTTCCTTCCTTGTAACATATCTGTTAATAATATATCCAGCTTAATGTTGGCACATAAACCGCTTGTTGATCCGGCAAAGATTTTATTGCCTCCTCTTCATATAAAACTGGGGCTTATGAAGAATTTCGTGAAAGCCGTGAACAAGGAAGGCAAAGGTTTTTGTTATTTAAGAGAGATGTTTACCAGAATAACAGATGCAAAGATCAAGCAGGGCATTTTTGTTGGCCCTCAGATCAGACATGTTATGAGTGACAAGCGGTTCGAAGATCTGTTAGTTGGGCCAGAAAAGACGGCCTGGAAAGCCTTCAAAAACGTTGACAATTTTCTTGGCAATTATAGAGCCCCAAATTACATTCAACTGGTGGAAAAACTCATCAAAGCATACCAAAAAATGAAGTGCAACATGTCACTGAAGATCCATTTCCTCCAATCACATTTGGATTTTTTCCCTGCAAATCTCGGTGCTGTCAGTGACGAACATGGCGAAAGGTTTCACCAGCATGTTGCTGCTATGTAGAAACGATATCTGGGCGACTGGAATCCTCAATGCTTGCTGACTACTGTTGGACATTGCAACGTGATGCACCACACATGAATTACAAACGAAAATCAGGAGCATAAATGCAATTCAATACGTTATTGTCTGTAAATAGTTAACTGTCTATTTCTCAGAGTTCTGACGTGGTGCAGCAAAACTAAAACTATATTTGTGCATACCCACCTGGTACCTGTCACAATCAGCAAAAAATGTTCAGGAAGCAAAACTTTTCAAAAAAATTGTTGTGCAGTGCTATCAGAGAGGCAGGTGGGGTCACACAGGTCACACTGATTACGTTTCTTCATTTCTGCTAGCTGTGATAACAATCCATTTCCCATCACTTTGCATTCTTTTAGTTGAAACACGGTTAAAAATCCAGGGACACACACCCTCATACTTTGAGAAAGCTCAGTATTTAAACACTGACTAACAATTTAATCGGATGGTTCACTGTAGATGTTCAGCCAGATGTTAAGTCTAATGTAAGCTAAATCAATTGAACTTAACCCTAAACCTTATCCTGACCTTGACTTTGACCTCGTCACACCTCCACATTACACCCATCCTCCTAAACTTTTACTGATTTCCTGTAAAGAACCGCATTCAGTTCAAAGTTCTTCTGCACACTGACATGGCTCTTAAATCAGATCTACACTATCAGTCAAACGTTTTTTGTTCATCACAGGTTTATACCACTTATCCATTTATTTCATAAACTGCACATTTTTATTCTTGTTCAGCAACTTAAAGTTGTTGAGTGAACAACTACAAATGAAGACATGTCAAATATAACAAGTTTTCTTTATAAGACAAAAGAATGTGTAACAGTGCATGTCTGACTCCTATTAACTGGTTATGTGGTGATACAGAGTCAAATTCTAGACTGTCCTTTAACTTTAAATGCACTGTTTCATCCCTTAATATCTTGTTACATATCTAACACTTGTCTATTGATCCACATTATAATTATAATTATATAAGATGGCTTTTTGTTGGACAGTAGTGACAAAATAAAAATATGGCATTTTCTAGCTAGTAGAGGCTCAAATGAGGAATCTCAGTGTGTGCAAAAGGTTTGGCTGGTAAAAGTAATTTTAACTGTAATTGTAATTATAATTTATACCCATCATTGTAATGATGTAATGTAAATCAAATTCCTACACTAACACTATAGGCCACACATATTCTACACTATTCTGTTTTTTCCTCTGAATATTTGTAGGCTTTTATGTTGTGAAAGCAAAACAATTCCTTGTATGGAAGTTTCGCCAGGTCGTGCTGATGCTGGCGGTGTAAGACGTCATGCCGAGTTTTGTTTGGTGTTCCTATGTCACGTAGAACCAAATTTATTGTAATTTAAAAACATGTAATAATAATAACTTCTACTGGGAGTTTAAAAATGACGTCATACGCAAATGAACATAAAGAACAAAAATAAGCAAATTTATTTTATTTTATGTATTAAAACTGGGGTGGGGAAAACCTGCAGAGGGAGGGGGTCCGGAAAGCAGCCAAGCGAAATGTATTGAGTGTAAATATTAATCAGAGATGCCAATATCGATTCGCTTTAATGATTCTTTTAATCAGAAGCTTAAAAATGTTTTTAATTTAATAATAACTCTTTTTAATTGTTGAGGCCTAAACTCTCCAGAGGAAGAACAGCATGACATCACACAGTGAGAGGATGAGTTCAGGACAGATCTTACAGGACTGGATCAGACTTGCTCTGTTTTCTATTTAAAGAAGTGAGGTTTCCCGTTCTATCTGCCCTTTAAACCTCATTCACTGTCTGTGTGATAAAACTGGATCTTTTTTATTCCATGTTTTTTTTTTTCTCAGTACTTTTTTTTAACGTACAGCTGGACTCCACTTCTCTCACACTGAACCTCAGAATAGTAGCAGCAGCTCTCAGAGTTCTTTCCTCTGACATTCTGTGGGAACTCTGGCTGGAATGTGTACGTCACAGACGGAGCTCTTCCGGGATTCTTCAGATCATAATGTTCTTTACATATTCTTTACTATTAATGCTTCAGTTCTATCAGTTTTTTTTTATTTTTAACCAGTCAACATTTTTGGACACCACATGTTTTTACCACTTATCCAATTTTTAACCGATTTTTCGTCTTGTTAAACTCTGGAAAGTTGTTGAGTGAACAACTATAAATGAAAATGACAAATGCCAGTTTCCTTCATAAGAAGAAAGAATCTGTAACAGTATGTGTCTGACATCCTATTAACTGGTTGTGTGGTGATACAGAATCAAATTCTGAAGTGAAAGTGAAAATTCTTTCATACGTGAACACACCACAGCACACAGTGTGAACGGCACAAAATTCCTCCTCTGTATTTAACACATTCACCAAGTGAAGCAGCGGGCAGCCAGGAACACAGCGACCGGGGAGCAGTGTGTGGGTTACTGAACAAATCATGTTAGTCTGTTACTTCGTTTTGTGGATTGTTCTTGTTCTGGTTGCGCCACCTGACTGCAGAGCAGCTAAACATCTACTCATCACTTTGATAGTGTTCACCTCAATGCTAATGTCACACATTTGACTCATGACTCATTCGACAGGATGATTATGTTCATTGGGCAACAGCCCTAGCTGTGGTTACTATGTTTACAGTGGTTTAGTAAGGATGAATGAATAAGGAAAAAGATAAATACTGGATAGAGGCGGTTTATAAAGGCGTATAACCAAAACTGGTGTTGCTTTGACGTGTGTGAGGTGGTTCAGTAGTAACATGTAAAATGTAAAGATTTGTTTTACAGCATCAAACAGTGAGTGTGTGTTTCTTGGTTATGTGTGTTGTGCTCCTAAGTGTCCTGCATGGCGCTTCGTCCATCAGTTGGTAATTTAGTTACTGATGGACTGTCAGATGTATAAAAGTATAAATATGAAACTCTGTAAAGGCGACGGAGTTGCGACTATAATCCTGAATCTCCAGAATGGTCAGTGTTGAACCTTCCAGATCACACCGATGTGACACTACACTTTAATGGAAAGTAATCAGACGGCACAACCATGTGACTCTACACACTGAAGGGTTAATAACAGTATAAAATGGCACACAATGCAATAATAACTGTTTCCAAAGTAGTTAATGTGTCTTTCCCACTGGAAACAGCAGGTTTTCTTGAAATAAATCCATAAATAAGCAACATTATTTAAACCAGTGGTAGTTTGTAATTGTTATTGAGGGCTGTTACCATGGTAACTTGGTTACCATGTCACCAGGCACAGACCTACATTCAGTTCTCCTTTTTTTTTAAAATGTGTTTAAATAGTGACTGCTTTTATTTGGGCATAACAGTGATTTATGTGTTGATTTCCAGAGCAAATATTTGAAATCTGAAATCGATGAAACCCCTCTGAGAGGAGATGTAAACAAACCAACGCTCAGCCGTGGGGCTGCTTGCCCTGTCTGCTGGGCTGAGATAAGGTGTGATGGCGCGCGACCTCACACTGAAGATTAAAGAGTAATTTTTAACGTCTCAGCTGGGACGTCCCAACTTTGGTTGACCTACATGTCCTACTGGCCCAGAGTGGAAGGGGATGTTCACGATTCTATCATGTTGATGTTTTTTGACTACATAGTAGACAGGCTTCTTCTTACTTTAACATCTTTTTAATGAAAACATCATCGGATTAAAGGGCAAAAATGTTTTATTTTGTTTATATATATAAACCACGACTGAGACTTTGCATATA
>JBBJLS010023288.1:0-14973 GCA_037577275.1 Bryconaethiops microstoma
ACATTTCTCCACGACCACAACAATCCACCACGACCACAATATTCCTCCAAGACTACAACAATCCACCACGACCACAATATTCCTCCAAGACTACAACGATCCACCACGACCACAACATTCCACCACGACCACATTTCTCCACGACCACAACAATCCACCACGACCACAATATTCCTCCAAGACTACAACAATCCACCACGACCACAACATTCCACCAAAATTACAACATTCCACCACGACCACATTTCTCCAAGACTACAACAATCCACCACGACCACAGTGCAGCACAAATAACTAAAAACAGAAACAACGTAAGCGCTTTCAGGACAGACCTGCAGGGGGAAGACTGCAAATTCCAATTTGCAAAAACTGCTCTAGCTAATGTCCTTTAATGAAGTCCCTGATTGGTTGGAGAGTTAAGAAAGTGGGAGGGGCACCATGTTAGGTGCAGGTTGGAGCTAAACATGGCAGGAGAGCAGATCTTCAGATGGAAGGTTGGTGATCACTGTTTTAAAGGCAGACTTCTGGTTCTATTCCATAGGGTGGTAGTAACCCAGTGGGTAAAACACTCGCCTGTGGATCCGATGACCGCTTCAAACAACCATTGTGTCCTTGAGCAACACTTTACCCTCAGTTACTCCAGGAGGACTGCCCTGTAACCAATGCCCCCTTTACCACCACTGGCAAATGATCTGGCTTGGTGAGTTTCGTCTGCTAATTGTTAGAGTTACTGGGTGTTCTGATGAATCGAGGTCTTCATGTAATCCAACAAAAGTCTAATTTTTAAGCATTAAAAGTAATGGTGAATCAGTGCATGAATGGGTGGAGATGAACTGAATAAGGAGATTATATTTAAATGTGTTGGTTTTGTGACATCACAAAAACCATGGTTTGAAAATTAGCTGTAAATTGTTTTCCATGTATGTATGGATTGGGGAAGTAAACGTACCATTTGTAACAATATTTACAGGCCTTTTTATTTCCAGAAAAGTGATGAAATGAGCCCTTTAATATATTGAAATCACAATAGGAGTCTAAATGACTGGGGATCAGTTCACCAGCTTGGATGGCGGAGCTCTGTGTGCTCTCCACTATACAACAGAGACATCTAGTGCTGAGAAGAAGCAGGATCAGGGACGTTCCATCTACAGAACCTGAACTTCTACAGCCCAGGAATAAAAGGATATTTTTTGCCAAGATTTTGTATCCATATAGCAGCATAATACAGCAGTATAAATATTTCATATGTTTTAATGTATTTATTATACTTTCATTTTGGTACATCTCTAATAATGTTGTGCTGGAAATCCACAGAGTTGGTGCTGGGCCTGGTTCTTCTCTCATGTTCATGGTAAAGGCCAGAGGCTCCTGTACTGAACGATTTGTCTGTTCACAACTAATAATACTGTATCATGGAACAGTCACAGTAACGTATAGTTTCCAACGCAAATGTATGTTTCAAGAGTGCTGTAGGACTTCACAGCTTTTAACAGCTTTATTTATTTATTTTTGCACCACAAACACACACACAGTGATGTTGAGTCTCAGTGTTACTACATAATAACATGGTAATACAGTCACTAAGCTGGTCTGTGTTGTTCAGGGCTGGAAAACATTACCACCGATATCTCAGGATGCTCCTTTATGCAAATAAGCATTCCAGTCAATCAGGTTGCTTTTATTCATCCTGACAGCTCCAGATTCTGTACTCAAATGAACTTTTTTGTGTGTGTGACACAAGAAACATGTTATTTATTTGATTCCTTGATGTGTTTTATATTAAGTCTATGTAACATGTACAATGTACTTTTTTGAGTTATTTTACCATAGGGAGACATTTCATCTATCGCACATTAATCACCATGGTGATATCAGCCAGTGCTGATATTGCAGACGGCTGTAATATGCAAATGAGCCACTGACGAATCACAGTTCCAGGTGAGAACTTTCCGTGTGCCTGTTAAATATGTGGCTGTTCTGAAGGACCGATAATGAGGGACAGAAGAACCCACACACCATATGTGCTAAAAGTATAGCTAAAGATATTTCTAACATAACCAAATTATGGGGGGTGTGGCCTAGTGGGTAGGGTACTTGCCTCTGGGCCTAGAGGTCGTGGGTTCGAATCCTATCTTCAGCACCACCACTGGGTTCCTGAGCAAGACCCTTAACCCCAGGTTGCTCCAGGGAGACTGTAGTTAGGGAATGGAAGTGGCTTTGGATAAAAACATCTGATAAATACTGTAAATGTAAATTATGCTACATGTTACTAAAACAGAAGTTACAAACTAAACAAATGTTATATGGTATATTTTGCCAGGTATTTTTGGCAGTGTTCGATTTTGCCTGTACACCTGGTGTGTGGGTTCTTTTATCTTTTCTTACTTGCAAATAAGGGTCAAGAATTTTTACAGAAGTATTAAAGAAGTACCACATAATTTACAGGTTCTACAAAGAACCTTAACCGACACAGAACCTTTGGGCATCAATCAGTGAGCTCTTTTTGGCCCCCCTATCCCACCCGTGTGAATAAATCAGCTGTCTGAACCTTGACTGAGTTTTTTGAGGACACCCTGCGCGAGTCTCCTGCTGTACTTGTTGACCTTGCAGTGTTCCGGCATCCAGCCGAGAAGAAAACGATGGAAGTCGGTCCACGCAAAAGCGAACAGACTTCGCCACTCGTCCTCCAGCGCGGTGAAATCCACCTCCTTGCTCACAGAGCCCCTCAGCTCAGAGAAGTAGAAGTCCAGGTAACCAGAGGCCTTTTTCTCACACTCCCTCTCGTCCATGCAGCTGCCGAGGAAGTAGATCACGTCCTTCATCCCGCAGCCTCCCCCGACGTACTGGAAGTCCACGGCAGCGACACGCAGGCCATCCTGTGAGAAGCAGAAGTTGGCCAGCTTGGCGTCTCCATGTAAAATGGTCTTAAAGTGGCAGCTGTTCAGCACTGCATCAATCTCTCCTGCGGCCGCCTTCAGCTTCTGGTCTGCCATGGCCTCCAGCTCGTCTGGACGGGTCTCCAGGTGCCAATAGGTGCCCACCGGCCAGAGACCCTCTGGAGACACGCCCAGGAACAGGCCATGGAAACTGGCAATCCAGCGAAGACACGCTTTTATTTCAGCGTCCTGTATGCTGGTTCTCCTTCCCGGGAAACCGGCCGCGTCCAGGTCTTCCAGAACAATCAGCTGCTCATCACCAAACGACTGGGCGGCAAGGCATTCTGGGATCCGGCAACCGGCTTTGGTGCTGTAGTTCTGGTACCAATACGCTTCCACCTGATAGAAGAGGTCACATTAAGTATATAATTGAGCACTTATTTTATTTCAATAATTGATTTATAATAGGCAGGTAAACTACAGGCCAGAGGTTTTGGAATTTAAAAAAAATTAATTGCTCTTTAAAAATTTGATTACAAGAGAACATCAGAAATACTTTGAATATAAATGACTGTTTTTCTATATTTTACCGTATGTAGTAACACATTATTTAATCCACAAAGGCTCAAATGATTGGTTTTGAAGAGACATATCCAGTCTGTCTTTAGTGACTTTAGTCACATTCACTTTGTGTTGATCATGAAACAATACAATCATACATTTCTCTGTGGTTCACACACCTTTAGAAAGAAGCAGAAAGTTTAGAGAATGATGTCTTGGCCTACAGGGATGAGCTGGACCCACAAGTTCTAAACAAGCATCCAGCAAAAGAGACAGAACAGTTTTCTGCTTGAAAAGGTTTGGGCATAAGTTTTTTCTGAAAATTCCTGGAAAGGATGCGTTGAATATGATACAGGTAAGGAGGGTTATTTTTTCATACATAAAGTTTCACATCCATTAATCTGTACTTACAGTGTAAAACCATTCAGTTATATTTGTTTTCTAATGTTTTCTTGTTGTAAAAATGTTAAAAAGTAGTGTATCATTAATGATGCACTGACTCACTGCCTCATCCTCAGATTGTGTGAGGAGACTGAGAGGTCTGGGCTCCTACCTGGTAGGACCGGACCTTGCGTTGGTGAGAAACGTCCGTGTTCCAACCTCCTGGATGTTTAGACTCTTGAGGGAACATCACATGTTTGACCACCACAGACGGATGGTGGCAGCCTTCCAGGTGGACTTTCACTATCTGACCATAACCGCTCCACAGGGTCTGAATCTGGGCTCCGATCTGTAGACCCTTTGCAGAGGAGGCTTGCAAGATGAGGTCCTGATATTCCTGCTTCATTCTTGGGAGGAATGAAAACGAAAAATGAGGTGCCAATTTCAACAACTGGGTAACAAAATTAGTAAGATGGTTTTAATGTTCTGGCTCATATAGTGAATGTACTGAAGTTGCTCCACCTCAAATACTGCCGCAGGCACATTAAACTGCAGTGTTATTTAAGGAAAGTTGGAATAAGACGCTGGTAAACTGGACATCTTTAGCTCTACTTATATGACTGCAAGAATAATATTTTATTCATAAACTTTTAACCAGTCGTGTTGCTGTAGCTTCATTCATTCACCGAACAGCGTCGTACAGTTTTCCTTCCATACTATTATTCAGTAAACATCACCATCTTTAAGACGTATTTAAACACAATTACCTTCATAAATAATGAATAATATCAGAATCGCCGTTAAAACCTTCAGTCCATTTCGAGTGTTAGCAAGGATAAACAGCTGCTCCACCACAGACAACCTCCGGGTCCTTTCGTGCACGAGCAGAACTCTAGGAAATGTAGTTCTTTCCCACGAGAGCTGTAGTCCATTCCTGACTGCGTTACAGAAACGTACAGGCTAATGTACGGAAAAAAGGAAAAATAAGATAAATTCTCTTTATCTTTAAAGCTCGTGTTTTAGACAGAGTGCATTAAAAGTGCTTTGTACATTATTTGGAAACGTATCCTGCTCACAGGAACGCCAACTTCAGATCCAAAGCGAGGCTGAGTTGGGAAAAGAATTCTGAAATCAGCTTGTAAAATAAAAAAATAAAAAAACTTTAGTATGATGCTCTAAATATAATATTGTTATAATACATAAGTATAAGGCTATAAATATTTAGACGATAAAACTACAAAGCTATAAACTATTAAAAATAATGCTAGAATCCATACATTGCACTATCAAAGGTCATGGTGGCACTATAAATGTATATATCAATAATAATTTGATATATAAATGTTGTAATATCTTATCTATTAGTATCTTATCTTTGATTATATTTTGGATTCTTATTTAGTTTTGCACAAAACAAATAATCATCAGAATAGATTTATTTTGAGAATTTTTTTATTTTGCTTTAGAAATATGCAGTCAACCACAGAAACGTCCCGTTAATCACATAAAGAATAACATGCTGCCTTAATGATTTTTATGAGAAACTGATCAGCATCGCAGTGCTGTCATGAAAGCCAGCAGGATCCTCAGATCAGAGGAGCTCCAGAAACCTCCACCTCACACAGGGTGAGATACTCCTTCCTTCCTGGAATCAGAATGTTGATGTACCGGCCCTCCATCCCGTTACACACAAAGGTCATGGTGGGCTTGTCTTTATTAATGTATGAGACCACAGCACACCTGGTGAGGGACGAGGGGAAAGGAAATGATCACCAACAGTGTTTTAATATTTCATAGCAGAAATTATGGATGGTTTTAAACCAATGACGGAAGTTCACCTCAAGTTGTTATTTCCATTGTTGTTTAGACTGTCTCCGATTCTGATCTCGGCTCCTTTTAGCCTTTCGGGAACACTGTTCCTGTTGACGATGGTGACGGAGAACACTTTGTGCCGTTTTAGAAGGTCCAGTCTCCACCAGGGACAGTGCTCAATTTTAGTGTGTGTGCAGGAACCACGATCAAACATAGAATCTCGGTTTCCATCAATGGCATTGAATGCAAAAAATTGCCCATAAAGGCTGGACTGGGTCGCTCTTCCTTTCAGTGCCACATTCTCTCCTGCACAGAAAACAGTCCCTTGAAAGGCAGCCAGATAGTACAATAAAAGATCAATCCTGAAGGTCGCCATGGACATGCAAACATACAGCACCCTCACTGGGCATTGGTCAGGCCTTCAGGAGCTGGACAGAAGTCCTGCTGTGTTGGACTAACCGCCACCACCACCATCATTAGGAAGAAGAATCAAACAAGCAAGTTCTGCTTTACGCTGGACAGTTTCATAAGAGAGAATTCTGGAGGTTCTAGATCCTTCACTGACTGTGAATTGGAACGGCTTGACGAGTGGGTGTGTGTCGGATGGTCTAACCAGTGGGTTCATGTCAGGGGGTCTAACCAGTGGGTTCATGTCAGGGGGTCTAACCAGCGCATGTGCGTCAGATGGTCTAACACAGAGGTGGTGAACCTGGAGGGTCGTGGTCCAGCATGTTCTGGTGATTTCCCTGCTCAGAAGCACCTGGTCCACCTCACCAGTTATTTGTCAGGTTTAGTGAATGTGTTTGAGCAGGAGAACCATCATACTGTGCTGGACACCGGACCTCCAGGACCAGAGTTTGACACCCCTGTTCTAACGAGTGAGGGAGTGTCAGGTGGACTAACCAGTGTGTGTGTGTTTCATGTTATGAACAACAGCAGCTCTGTGCCAGGAGTCACGTTCCAGGAAGCTGGAGAACACTCTACTCACCATCTGGAGTGGGATAGCCATAAACCTCGACCTCACAGAGAGTCAGGTACCGCTTGTTGTAACCAGGCAGGACCACGTTAACATAACGACCCGACAGGGCTTTCGCAAAGGTTAAGGTCAGAGGTTTTCCTTTAGGGATGCTGGAGATCGTCCCTGCGCTGCAGAAGAAAAACAAAACAGCACATACAGTACTGTGCAAAAGTCTTGAACCACCCCTCATGTCTTTTTATTTTGATTGTTGGTGCAAACGGTCTTATCTTTGGCATAATGAGTAGATTCAATGTAAGAAATAAAAACCATTTTATTGCAAGAGGATGCAAAGTGCTAGACTTAGATACTGCTTGGATAAAGTGTTCCACCAGTATTCTGATCACTGGCCTTATTGCCTGGAATCTGCACCTGTTTCTTCACAGGTTCAGGCCTTACGTTACATGTGCTTTGTTATAGTTGAATGATTCATGAAAGTCCTTTAGGAAGCCTGGAGACCTGTTCCTCAATACTACATTACAAATACAAGGAAGTCTGAATTTTTGGAAGCAAATTATGAAGAAATTAGGGTTTAATGAAGATTTAAGTGATAAATATGTTGTTCAAAATAGTTTAAAATTGTATGTTTTCGGTCCCATTAAGTATATGATAGTGTCTACCACAAACGAATCAGGTTTTACTATCAAATATTCAATATCTACTATTAAACATTCTACCGTGGATTTTTCAGGATATGCTGTAAATTAAGCGGCAACTATTATTATATGTGCAATATTATGTATCCAGTGTTCGTAGTTGTTATAATGTGCACTGAGCACTAAATGGGAAATCTTAGTGTTAAAATGAGATCTATGGCCACACATTTGAAAACTTCTTGAGCTTTTGTGAAATACTTTAGGGGCCAAATTAGCCAAGCGCAGAATAGCACATTACATTCCACAGGCTATACTTAAGGAAGCAGACTTGAACTAAAGGTATTAAACTCAATTTGCCTATTAGATTCTGCTAAAAAGCTGTGAGAGAAAAGTGATTCTGAGCCGGTTGGGGAACAGTGACGTGACTAAATCAAGATGGTCATTTTGTGCAAACCCTGTTTTTTGAGCCAGAGGTTGTGAGATAAGATGTTTTGTTCAAACCAAAAGGCGCTTATTCTTACCTCGGATTGTTGTTTCCATTATTGAGCAGCGAGTTTCCGATGCGAATCTCAGCACCGTTGATCCTGCTTGAGCAGCAGTCTTTTCTGTTAGTGATGGTGATGGAGGTCACTGTGTACTCGTCCAGAAGGTCCACCCTCCACCAGGGGTTTGCTTGCAAACTAGTTAGGGTGCAGGATCCATGGTGATAGTTGGAGTCAGTGTTTCCGTCTATAGCATTATAGGCAGCACCATGCGGCGCCCAGGGGTTGGGCGCCAGGGTCGACTGGGTGGCCTTTCCATAGAGAGCCAGGTTTTTTGCTGGATATAACAGAGCAGGACAAAGTCAGATACCTCATGTCTTTGATTCTGCAGGTTCTACGGCTTTCTCTGTCGTTTACGGTCTTCTACGTAATTAAATTTGAACTGATGTGTACCTTTCACTGATGACGCATCCGTGAAAGCAGTTGCTGTAATTATTCCCAGCAGGAACCACATGTGGAACTTCATTTTTCTTAAAAAATAAAAAGTAAGAACAGTGCAGAAAATTATCTGCAATCAAATCATGTGCATGTTAATAAAAGTTAAATAAAGGATCAAGTTCAGGTTTTTTTAAGTAAAATTTAATCATGATATAGAGTATTAATAAATTCTGCCATAAAAAGAATGACTTATGTATTTTGTAATAAGAATAATTATTATTCCGACCTTGGGCGCCGGAACCATAACAGCAGGGGGCAAATCGCCCCCACTTTTCAAAATCACCCCCCCAACCTTTTTGTTTCTCGGACCTGCACCCAACATCCCCCCCGCGAGACGTAGACCATTGTGTCCCCCCCACATTAAAAAATGCCTCCAGCGCCCCTGATTTAGACATGTAGAGATGTACAGTATCTTTACAGAAGTAGCTACAGGTCTTTAATTCTGTTGATCAAACCAAAGCCCCACCCCTCAAAAACAAGCCCAGCAAAATCAGACCGTAGCTCCGCCCATCAGACAGAACCACTTCGCTGATTCGCTGAAGCGAACAACTGCTGTTCACCTCACTGGTTACACAAGTTTTCTTGAAACAGAGCTAGAAAACGGACATTTTCCACACGGTGGAGCTATTCACGTTACACTCGTGTCCGAAAGCGTGTTTATATTATAGTTATTTTATACGATATGGAGGTGAGTCTGACAGAATTGCTACATAGTTAAATAGCAGAGATGGTATGGAGGTTAAGTTCAAAACCTAAACCTGTTCAAATCTTTGCTCAGCCGAGTATTTCTCTCGTTATTTTAGAGCCGAGTTCTTATTTGCCCGTGAGCGGAAGAACTCTGGGAACATACATCAGTTTCGGAGTGTGGAGCCTTTTGCTACATCTGATCTTTAGATGATGGGAGGCTTTCACCCTAATCACGAGTAGATGATTCAGACACTCTTTAGTTTTGTAGTCATTTAATTTCATATATATTGTTTATGTCTAGGATTTTAAAAAAATTCTGTTTTTAACTTAATTTACGTTCAGGGTGACGGTTTTTACTTTAGAAACATTGTGTTCACCTTAAAAATGAAATAAACTCGTTCTTGCGTTTCTCTCTGGTTTTACAATCAAATGTTTTGATCAATGCGGTAATCAATAAGCTTCTCGCAGTCACGGTTCAGGTCGGCGCCCCCCAGAGGGCGCCAGCGGACTCTGCACCGGACCCTCAGGTGCAGCCTCCATTATATTAATTAGGCACGGCCGGCTAGATCCTCATCCTATCAGAGACCTCCGTTCATTGGCCCATGACGCTCCCTCCTGTATGTTTAAGTTCACCCCTCCTCAGTTTGCGTCATGGGGCCATACTGATCCTCAGACCCCCTCGACTCCTCATTTCACCATCCTTAGTACCCGCGCCTGTTTGACTGGCCCTCCTGCCGCCGTTTTGTTCTTTTCTTTCCTTAATAAAACCCTTAACGCCATGGAAGTCTGCAGTGGCGCCTCATACCTCTTTCCCCGACGTGCTTCGCACGTGACACTCGCTCTCAAAAAGTGTTCTAGTATTCTGCTGTTGTCCATAGTGTTAAACTAAATTAAACAATTAGTCCATTCATGGTCAGAATAGAGGAGATACTGAGATAATCAATAGTGACGGTCCTACTTACGTTTTATTGATCATGATATTAATCATCAGACCTAAAGACAACACTGACTTCATCACGATCTGAACATTTTGGCCCATTATTCACACACAAACATTCTAAATGTATAATTCCCTTTAAAAACCTCAGAGATGAACTCACCAAAGCACGAAATCTGGAGAACGAATCTTCCTTAAAGATATCTGGTCTCACATCAGACCTTTATATAGGGCTTAAAGGCTAATTCCACCCATTTTTTTTATTATTCACCTACAATTAAGTGTGTAAACAGTGTGTCTTCAGTCTGGCGCAGAGTAAACAGTGTGTGTTCAGAGCGGATTAGAACAGGGGTGTCAAGCTCCGGTCCTGGAGGGACGACGTCCAGCACAGTTTGATGGTTCTGCTCCTCAAACACATTCACTAAACCTGAAAATTAACTGCTGAGGAGAACCAGGTGCTTCTGAAATCACCAGAACATGCTGGACCACGACCTTCCAGGACTGGAGTTCCACACTCCTGGCTTAGAGTGAAGATAAAAAGGGGGATTACAAGTTAAACTATATATTTACAAATATATAAGTTTACAAATGCTTCACTTAAAAATAAAGGACTATAGAAGGGACACATTATGGAGTGAATAACAATACGGTATTGTATACAGAGTTGTATTATAGATAGAAACATTCTTATATATTATAGATAGAATAATAAAAAGTATTATAGATAGAAACATTCTTACATATCTATACACACACATACACACACACACACACACATATATATACATAAAACAATTTCTCCAGGATAAATAAAGTACATACATTAAAAAAATAAAAACACACATTAGGGAATTAACGACTTATCCGTCAACAAAGTCAGAGTCGAGTCGACTAGTCGTTTGATGGCGTCACACAGAGGCAGCGGAGGAACACAAGTGTACGACATCAGGCAACTTTTATTAAAGTTCTCTGTAACATGAATCCCTGGAGTCTGAGGACTCCTGAGAGGTAACTCTGCTCCACGGCGCCCCTCGTTGGTGGCAGCCCCCTGCTTCACTTGGTGAATGGGTTAAACTCAGAGAAAGAATTTCACATTATTCACACTGTGTGCTGTGATGTGTTCATACGTGACTATAAGGAGCCACTTGACAGTATTTTAACAATTTAACATAGTTTAATAATTTAACATCAATGAATCGATCACTGATTTTAAATCAGTGCTTATAAATATGTAAAACATTTGGAACGCCTGGTCAGTCACCGTGACTGGGTGAATTATATTGTATTATAATGAATTATAATTAAGGCTCTGCCAGTCCGATACTGATGGTGATTGACATGGTAGAATTATTGAATAAAGTTAGACTCTCCAAAATTATGAATCATCCTCAGCCCCCTTTATACTGGAACTGGATGGATTCAGGTCCTTCGAACTGACACACACATATAAATAACACAGACTGGGCCTTCCAAACAGTTCCTTGCTCCCTAAATAATTTGCTTAAAATACAGACTTCTACCCCTAAACAGCGCGAAAGGTGTCTCTGACGAAGCCCTTCTGATGCAAGATTGTGGGAAAACAGTATTTATTTCTTTTTTAAAGCTTGGGTACGACGAATGGAGCATTATATGTCCTAACAAAGTAAAAAAGGTCTAAAATTGACTTTAGTGGTGTATTGGTTTTACTTATTTATTCATGAAATAAACTTAATTTTATGTCCGAACAAAAACAGCTTGCAAAAAATAAAAAAATAATCAGGGTAATTTTATTCTGATACCAATATCAATACTGAGACTGCGTTTTGGTAGCTATACTTATTGATCTTATTGATCCTACTCTTCATCATTTGGTGCAGGAAACTAAAAGAAAGGATGTCGGAAGAAAAGGTGTGAAAAGATTCCGTAGATTTTATTATTTTTTGTGATATTTTGGGAGAAATAAGGACTAAATTGTGTTCTGAGTTTCTGAGTATATAATGAGGGAGGAGCATCACAAATATGTGATGGTGACGGGCGAAGTGCCCACGATACAGTCTGGAAAACGCCGCTGTGTTCGAATGTATTAACGCTGCAAAAACAGCCATGACCAGATTTCAGCCATGACCAGTCAGCAGGTAAAACAAATAACGTTTCATTTTCCTAAAATAATCATAAAAAAAGACCTCAGTTTAATCAAGAATAGCAATTTGATTCACTTTTTGTCTTTTTACTGCTGGACTCTCACTTCTTCTGAGGCATCAATAAATGATTTGCTGACAATGAATCATTCTGAGAGAATTATAATAATGATAATAATACTAATGCATTTTTTTTATAGGTGCCCTTCGCAAAACTCAAGGACGCGCCGCACGTTCTCCTGCAGCTCTGATTATTCATTTAAAGAAAGAATTTCAGTCATAAATGCTTCAGCAGTTCCCACAGAGTCTCGACCTCCAGCAGAACATTTACATCGCTGTGAGTGCAGGAGAACTTTTTTAGACTTTCCATCTGGAAGTTTAACTTCTTAATACCCTCTATTAACATCATCTCAGAGTGATTATGGAGTTCCAGGTAAACTAATAAAAGGTCAAATTCAGACACTCAAACAATACTTAGGAATTAAAACAGGACAACGATCGACAAACAAGGACATAGAAGTAACACCTGCTTTCTTTTCCCCTCCTAAGTCTCCATCTTATCTTTATGGAGTTCCAGATAAACTAAGAATAGGTCAAATTTAGACACTCAAACAATACTTAGGAATTAAAACAGGACAACGATCGACAAACACAGACAAGGAGGCAACAGCAGCTAAAACAAACCATAGATACACAGAAAAAGACACGGGCGAAACCGATAACAGGATGTAGATACAAATGAAGATATACATACGTTTAATTTCACTGATTCAGTCACATATTTATAATAGTGAATAAATATATACCTAAGTAAAATATATCATTCGACTCAAACCTTCTGCGCCGCGGCTGTTGAAATGTAAATGGTGGCCGTGATGATCCTGATCATTCGGACGCGGCGTGAAACAATCGGTCTGATTGCTGAAAACACATAAATACCGGGATCACATTCGTGCGCAATGTAACATAATGGATGCGCTGGCATTGCCAGAAGATTATGCCAATGGCAGAATTAGAAGAGAATTTTTGGCCCATGGTGACGACTGGCTCATAAACCAACTTAGATTACCTAGATGTGCTTTTGGAGCTGTGCTGAAATGGGTCCAGTGTTAGAGAGACCAACCCGACGGAACCGCGCCGTCCCGGTACAAATACAGGTTCTGAATACACTGGGGTTCCTCGCGAGTGGCTGTCACCAGCGGGAATTAGCCGAAAGGTACATGTTATAGAAACAATAAAATAGTTCCTTTGTTCTGAAGTTTGTTTAGGAATTACAAGAATAATCTAATTGTGTTTAGTTGTATTCTAGGTCTGGGATATCACAACCATCACTAGGATCAATAATAACAGTCGCTTTGGATGGAATTATTAAAATGACTAGTTCAAGTTTTACAGATTATGTTCCCTTACACTGTGGGAGAACAGGCCAACATCAAAAAGCCAATTTGCAGAAATGCCCGGTTTCCCAAATGTAATCGGTGCAGTTGAGTGCACTCACATTGCAATAAGGGCTCCATATGAAAACAAATGAATTTACGTAAATAGAAAACATGTGCATCCTATAAATGTGCAAGTTATTTGTGACACTGACATGGTCAAAACGTGACAAATGTGGTTCAACACTAATTTATCCTGGAACACAGCAGTGTGGGGAGCAGACTGCAGGCTGGCTTCTAGGTAAGGTAATAAAAACATTGTGTCATTTCTAACTATTCGCTGTTCGTGTATTGAATCATTTCTTTTATAAAATGCAGGTGACAGTGGCTACCCTCTCAAGCACTGGCTCCTCACACCCTTTTCAATCTCCCAAAAGAGGAAAATCTCCATAGCGACGCTCGCCGTTGTGGAGCGTGCGATCGGACCGCTGATATTGCAGATGGCGCCGTTTAGACGCATCAGGTGGCCGGTGGTTATACTACCCCCCAAAAGTGGGCTGAATAATGAGAGTCTGTGCTGTGTTACACATCACTGCACAGAGGAACGGCGTTCCTCTCCCTCCTGGCCTCCCTTTACCGCAGCAGGCCATGTAATTTCTGCTGGGGGTATAATGGCAGATCCTGGCGAAGTGGAAACTATAATAACTAATCAGAGGTTCTGAATTTTTGGGTGGCATTCTCTTTATCATCATTGGTCTGCTTGGCCTTTACATCACCTCATGTGTGTTTTGTACGGGGCTTCCCCACCCCGACCAGCCCACGAAATTAAGGTAGCCTTGCTTTTCCAGTGAACTAGTGGTTGTCAATAGACAAGACAGTCTTAGGTGAAAAACTGTGTTCATTACAGTGTCCGCTCATTTTGAGCTTTTGTGTTTAAGGTTAGGGTAGTAGTAGTAACAGTAGTAGTAGTAACAGTAGTAGTAGTAACAGTAGTAGTAGTAGTAGTAACAGTAGTAGTAGTAACAGTAGTAGTAGTAGTAGTAACAGTAGTAGTAGTAATAGTAATAGTAGTAACAGGAGCAGTAGTAACAGTAGTAGCAGTAGTAACAGTAGTAGTAGTAACAGTAGTAGTAGTAGTAGTAATAGTAGTAGTAGTAGTAACAGTAGTAGTAGTAACAGTAGCAGTAGTAGCAGTAGTAGTAGTAACAGGAGCAGTAGTAGTAGTAACAGTAGTAGTAGTAACAGTAGCAGTAGTAGCAGTAGTAGTAACAGGAGCAGTAGTAACAGTAGTAGTAGTAACAGTAGCAGTAGTAGTAGTAGTACAGGTAACAGTAGTAGTAGTAACAGTAGCAGTAGTAACAGTAGTAGTAGTAACAGAAGCAGTAGGAACAGTAGTAGTAGTAACAGAAGCAGTAGGAACAGTAGTAGTAGTAGCAGTAGTAGTAGTAGTAGTAACAGCAGTAGAAGTAGTAGTAGTAATAGTAGTAACAGGAGCAGTAGTAACAGTAGTAGTAGTAGTAACAGTAGTAGTAGTAACAGTAGTAGTAGTAGTAACAGTAGTAGAAGTAGTAGTAGTAATAGTAGTAACAGGAGCAGTAGTAACAGTAGTAGTAGTAGTAACAGTAGTAGTAGTAA
>JBBJLS010023299.1:0-14972 GCA_037577275.1 Bryconaethiops microstoma
GTACTAAAAGGGATCTGGGCATCATAGACCCATTTCACACATACGGATTTATCGCAGCAGGCATCAGCATAATAAGTACAATATGTACATAACACGTTACAGGAGTGACTTCATTGGTTTGGTGGAGCAGGGGGGTTTTTTTACATTTTTTAGAGAGGTGCAAGCTTGACAAAGGCTACATGAACAGTAGGTTACTGGTGCTTTCTGCTTCTGCACTGGATGGAAAGTGGTACAGATTTAAGGAAGACAAAATTAAAAGGTCCAGTCAAGTCAAGTTTATTTATATAGCCCTTTATCAAAATGTCATTCAATGTGCTTTACAGGAGTAGAAAAAAAAATTATGCATAAAAATAGTAGAAAGTAAAAAAATTAAAACAATAAAAGATTGCATTAAAAATCAATAAAAGAAGATGAAAAATGTGATGGAAGTGGAGATATTTAAAAGAAAAAGGAGAGAAAGAATACATGTCATTATCCATACATAAAATATAGGCTGTTACTTAGTTGTGTAACAATCAACAAAAATCAATCAACCAGTGAACTGTATGGAGGGTGTGGCTGTATGTGGTGATTTAATTGATCAGTAATGTTAGTAATTACTGTTTAATTAAACTTTCAGTAAGTTATAGGAGCAAAGACTGACATTTACAATGTTGAACACTGTGTTCAAATTTGGGATGGCACGATACAACTTTTTCGTCACGATACAACTTTTTCATAGGTGATATCTTGCCTCGGGTATCTGCTGACATTGTTACCAATCTGATACTGTCGTTTTCCATCTCTTAACCCTAGACATACAGGAAATTTTGTAACCTTCTGAGTACCAGTGGGGTCAGAACTTACTCCACGTATTATTATAGGAATTCTTTGGCTGAAGTCAGCCAAAACTTAAAAACATGAATCATCACAAAATTTAAAAACATGAAATGCTGATTACTGTTTACTGTGCTACATTATAGCCAAGCAGAATTATAGGATAAAATCAATACATTTTGCAGTACACTGACCTGTTTTCCTTCTGCATGTCAGTACTGTCTTAGTAACTAAGCTTTTGAATACACAAATTTCACAAACCGCCCTTTAATGTCCTTTGCATATTGTTGCAGTAGAAACATTGAAAACTGAACAAAACTATTAAATCTAAAGCATTTGTAAAATCATTACAGTATCAGTCACACTGCACAAGCAGTTTTGATACTGTCAGTTGCAGTTTGTACAAACAGTCTTTGAATGTTTCTTGCATACATTGCGACTACACAGGGAGCAGACACCAGCAGCCTTCTTGTCCTCCTGTCTCGCGCAACAGTGGCACCTTCCTTGTTTCAGTGGGACCTTGGCTGCACTTGTAGTGGGACCAACTTCCAGATTGATCTTAACGGGTTCCAAAGAACAACCAGAACAACAAAGCTTCTTGCGTAACTCAGTCAGAAAGAGGCGACGTCTATGTCTAGTTGTTTTGTTCCAGTCTGGATTCAAAGACATCCAAATGATGAAGGCATTGAGAGCGCTGATATCTAACATGTTATAGAATATAGCCATTGGCCAGCGCCGTGCCATTATCTTTATGGAGTAAGTTTGTAACATCTGATCTGCTGTATCCACTCCTCTTTTGCTGGAATTGTAATCAAGGATCATAAGCGGCTTCTTTCCTGGTTTCTGATCGATTTCCGGTTGATCGTGCATGCTGCTCAACAGCACGACCACCTTACCTTTTTTTGGACAGTATGAAACCAGAGTCGAGTCATCTCGAAATGTGAATACAGAAGGGTTGGCCTGCCGATGCTTTGTGCTCACTAGCTCCGGAGGAAGTTCTTTTCTGTTTTTTCAAATTGTGCCCAAGAGCGTCATCTTCATTTTTAACAACTTCTGTGCAAGTGTGAGACTACAAAAGAAGTTGTCCACGGTCACATTCCTACCTGACCTGCTCATTCCTTTAGTAAGCTGCAGGACGACTCGTTCACCCTGGTTCTGCTCTCTCGGCTGTTCAGCCTGTCTTCCAGTGTAAACTTGTAGACGCTGTACATACGATGTGGTGCTGTCGCATAACATCCACAGTTTGATTCTGTATTTACCGGGTTTACTTGGTATGTACTGTTTGAAAGGAACGAGCCCACGATAGGTCAGTAACTGCTCATCTATAGTGACATTATCACCTGGAACAAACAAATCACTCAGTGTTGCTTCCCACGTGTCAAAGACTCTGATTGGCACCAGTTTGTCATCACTGTGATGCTGTCGTCTCTGAACTGCGTCATCAAATCGGATGGCACTCAATATTTGCTGGAGCCATGGTGTTACTGAAAATCGCACGACCATCTTCTGAGCTCCAGAGCTGAACAATAGATTCGTTTTTTGACTTGTAGACACCAGACAAGATCAAAAGACCAATTAAACGCAGAAACTCTTCTGTGGTCTAATCTTCCCAGGTATTGCCTGACATGTCCAGAAGCAGTATGCATTACATTCGTCACAAACTGTCTGCCCTCTCGTTGTTTGACAGGTACAGAACTCCACTTGGTGTTATTTTTCGACAACAAAGTTTTGCTTGCTGATGGTTTCGTTGTGAACGACTGCTGTCTTCCTCCATGTGCTGTACTGCCGCGACCGCGGCCCCTTCCTCAACTTCCTCCTGCTCATCACTCACCAAAACACTTGCCTCATAAATTTTATCACTTGATCCCATTTCTTCATCAGCTGAGTCGCTGTTGTCACCGTCAGCATCTTCCAACAGAATTTGTACTACTTGAGCAGCAGTAAACCGTTACAGAGGCATTATTTGTCAGTCCTGAAAAACCTCAAATGAGTTTTTTGCGAGTACCGAAATTATGATTAGCGTCATGCTAACACAATGGTATTTTCACAATTACCAACATCAACCTTACAGAAACATGTAAGCATTTAGAATAATTTGAAATAACACTTACACACATGGACTTTCTGCGTCTCAAAGAGAAAAACTGAAAGGATGGGAAAACTGAATGCTGCTCTCCACTAAATCTGTGCATAGAACTGTGGAAAGCTAGAAGGGGCAAAATGCATCTAAACCGTGTATAAACATTTCCAAGCACCTTTTTAATACAACGGGAGCTTAGAACTAAGTATTCTTGTTTCTGATATCAGTAGACAATGTGTTTACACTGAATTACCATATTTTAAGCTTTATGAAATAATTGTACAGAGTTTCCGGTTATTATACAGAATGTTAAGATCGGACAAAAATGCATTTTGTATGCTAGTATATTTGTGAATGTAAAAAACAAGCTTTATTTGGATTGACAGAAGCATGTAACCCAGAGGAGAGTTAACTACTTTGGCTTACTCCATTCGTTTTGTTGGTACTCAGTGTGACAATGTGTGCTTGACAAACTCCAGTGAACAATAAAAGAAGATCTTTGTAAGCATGTTGTGCATAGCAATGAAAGGTAAAAAGTCACAAAATTAGCATACAATTGTATGTATGGTACTTGTAGGGCACGAGGTGAAAGAGGCAGTGGGGTCATTTATGACCCCAGCGGTATTTCTAGGGTTAAACCTCTAAACGGTTAATAATACATTTGTCTGGATGCTCTTGGATTTTGAAAGAGATCCCTACTGCCTCTAGAGTGAGCTGTAAAATTTCTACACCCATATAGTGCACAATTTGTCCATTATGGAATTTCGGGTGAACCTGGTGGATCACCAATGGTTCCTTGTTAGACATAATATGCACTGTTTGGGTGCAGGAATGTATTTCTCTCTTTACAGCATGTTACTCAAAGTTTATCATTTGTGTAATAGTTGTGTAACCAATACTGATACTGGGTCTCAAACCTACACACTATTGTTAAACATGTAAAGTTAAACCACATAATAACCAAAGAAAGTTAACTTAACTTCCTACCTGGACAACATCAACTATATTCCAAAAAACATTAGATAGTTCATTCACTCCTGTTCTTGGGTAACTTGTCATGAGATCCTTACTTTTGTAGTCATGCAGATTCTTCATGTTAATTCTTTGTCACCCATGTCAAGCTTTGTCCTCGCTGAAATAGAAACTGCTCGATCAGACGATAAATAAATAAGTTATCATGCTGTCTTTTCCTGCACCTGTACAGAAAGTAAAAAATAAAGCTGTATCAATAATTTTGTGACTTGTAGTGACAACATTGAGGGGGTTTATGTAATAGCAAATAGAGTTTCTTAACAGAAAATACAGTCGCTAAACACAACGACAAATCATGGAATCAAACTTACAGAGCAAAAATGAGTCACTGGGGCAAAAACACAGAATCGAAAGACAAACACCAAGCAAGAATCAGACAGAGTTAAACTGGGGCATTAAAACAGAAAACATACAGCAAGCAAAAACAAACCAAGTAATACCAGGGCATTGACACAAAGAACAAACGAAGAGCAAAAATGAACCAAAACAACACACTCACATGGAATACAGACACACTCCCTTGTGAGTCTGTTGTTGTTTTGGTCTTTGCCCCGCCTTAGTCCCACCCCTTGTTGTTCAGTTTACCTGTCTCTTGTTCCTGTCTCCTCCCTGCCCACGTATTTCTCATTGTCTAGTCAGTGTACACGCCCCTGTGTTTCAGTCTGTTTGTCGGTTCTTTGTTTTAATGCCCATGTTACTTTCTTCATTTCTGCTCTGTGTTTCTTTTCTGTGTTAATGCGACTATGACGGGGAAAGTGATAGGGACAGGAACAGATGAAACATAGGAGACTGGAACAGAAACCAACACAGCAACAGAGACAGAGACATGAACACAGGAAGAGACAACATTACAAATTTAAATCAATATTTCAATTATTTAGATTTTACATTCCAAGTAAACTCTTGCCTTGGGAATAGATGTATTTGACTTACTTACTAGAAGTAGTCAGGTTCTAATGCCTTGGACAGAAATTTTCATGTAAAACCATTTTAAGACCAAATGTTCTGTACATGAGTTCCCCTTTATTAAATGTGGAGAAGCCTTATCTTGGCAACATCAAAATTATTTCCCACTTATGTATACTTTTAATAATGTAAGCTGCAATATACATCCACCTGCCTTCAACATAACTGCCCATACGAAACAAAAAGAAGCTAGAAGCACTAAAATATGAGACCATTTCTTCATTAAGCAGAAAAACAGCCAGGCTTTATACGTTGCCCTACAAGTGCAGTCTTTGCCTTCTACCCATAGATTATTCTTTTTCAAATTGTTATAATTCTCCTCTCCGGATGTCTTATAGCAATGCATTGGATCTTACATGGTCGAACTATAAAGTAATTCAGGCCTGTATTAATGCAAATTGCATTCCGACACAGGGATGCTACTGATAGAAGGACATTATGCATCTTATGTCAACCTGAAAACATCACTTCTCCACTATATGGTACCTTTTGAAAAGCACAACATTGAAATTGAGTCATTTGCTGGATGAATAGATGACATCCAAAGGCTTTCCTACGAAAGAGAAAGCTTGACAATAAACTGAAAAGGAGTGTGTTCCATCCAAAGACCTTTGACACATTTGTTGTTGTTAAATCTAAATGTAATTCTCCCGGCAATGGGAGAGCTGAGGCACATGATCAGGGGAGGGAGTTAGGCAGCCTAAGTGGCAACACGAAGAGAGCTACAGACAAAGAGGAGAGACAGGACATGCCGAGGAGAGGCAAAGAAAGAAACGAGGCCCGATTATATGGAGACTATGGATGAATGAAATTTTCAGAGTGGCTCCAGAAATGCATTAAGCAGGGATGACTGTTATCCAGCCTGATCCACTTGTACAATCCTGTGAAATCAATGGCAGAAAGGTAGATGCAGATAAACATGAATATAAATGAGGATAATGCCCATGATCTCCGAAGCAAAATATGAAAAGTTCCATTTCAAGAGATAAAAAAGCATCAGATGCAAAGGCATTTATCAAAGGAAATGCTGCAGAGGAAGCCTCTCATGCAGCAAAAGGCTTTGAGGATGCTAATGGAGAAGATGCTAAAGGAGGAATCTTTGTCATGATAAAGATTTTAATTTTAGACATTATGGTGATGTATTATTCCTCATTACACATAATTAATGGGTTGTCGTAAAAGTCTCAGAGATATTGTGTAAGCTTCCCCCTCTCCATTTTCTGCTGTTCTGACTTTGTAGCAGGCTTGGCATTTGCTGACGCACCACAAGAAGAGGAAGCAGAGAAAGCCTGAAAACAGACGTGACTCACAGATCAATACTCGCAGCTGATGTGCTGACAAGAAACTGATGAAGTTTTTTGTCCTCTTTAGGCATTTCTCCTTTTTGATGGAGAGAAACTTGTATTTGCCACAGCTTTCCATACAAACAGCCTATGTCATTTCTTAGCGTGGCAAAATCTGATTTAATGGGATTTTACAATTAATTCTCAGTTGTGTAACTAAATGACTGTAGACAAAGTGTTAACAGCACTGAGTAATCTTCTCTGGAACAAAATTAAAAAACACTCTGACCCATGTTCACTGGCTAGAATGAGGAAAAAGAAATAGCAGAGTCTGGTGCTTTGATTTTTTGCGAGTTGCTTATTATTCTGGATCAAAGTCAGAACTTGTTCAGATATGAAGGAGCCAGCATGCTGAAAATGACGAAATGTCAAGTCCAAGTTTGGAAACTTTGTTCGGGTTATTAGTAAAACCTCTGTCACTGATCCCATCTTTTCAAACCAAGCTCAGAAATGGAATATCAGCAAATGATTGCAAAGTATTGCACGAATTGTAGACTCCACTCATAGATGGAGACACTGGAGTTGTTATTGTAAGCAGTTGTCATGTCCATAGGGTGCATATATATACTGTATGTATATATGTATGTATGGATGGATGGATGTCAGATCACTATCACTATTTCATTTATTAATTTCAAGTTACTCCAGAAAAAAACAAGAAACATACACTAAACAGCCAAAACATTGAAACCACCGACAAATAAAGTGGGTATCAAGTGGACAGTCAGTTTTTAAAGTTTATGTTTTAGAAGCAACAAAAAGGAGTCGGGCTTAATGATCTGAGTATCTTTGACAAGGGCCAAATAGTAATGGCTAGACCACTGGGTCACAGCATTTCCAAAACCATGGGGTCTTACGGAGTATTCCAGGCACCCAGTGGTTAGTAACTATCAAAAGTGGTCTTAGGAAGGATGACTAGTGAACTGGCAACAGTTCATGGGTGCCCAAGGCTCACTCATGCACATAGGGTGCAGGGGCTAGTCTGTCAGGTCTAATCCCACAGAAGAGCTCTATACTATACTAACTCTATAACAACTCCAGTCCTGGTGGGCCTGTGCTTAGCACAAAGTGGCAGTTTTTCAGCTCAAACACACCTGATTCAACTCATCTGTTAATTGTGGCTTTAGTAAGTATGTTTGAGTCAGAGGACTTCCAGACTGTGCTGGACACTGACTCTGTAAGACCCCTGCTCTATAATATTCTCTTTCTCTGCTCTCTTCCCTCTCCTCCAGAGAAGCTAACCTTCAGGAATGTGCCATCACCTCAGGAGTTTCGTCAGGGTGATGTAGCCGAAGTGGTCTGTGATGTGACCAGCTCTCCTGTGCCTGTGGTTGCTTGGTACTACAATAACATGGAGATCACTGAGGACACAGACAGTAAGTTTTTGCCATGGGAATTCAAAATTGTATAAAGTCACAGCTGTCAAAGTTTCTAAAGAAATACTTTAAAGAAGGAGACACAGGAAAAAATGCAGGTTATGTTCATTCAGTCTTAAATGATTTAGTAGTAAATAGTAGTAGTACTATTTAGTAGTAGTATAACCTTTGTTCTGCCAATACAAGTCTAGAAGGAAACTTGACTATAGTGTAATAACCTTTTCAGTGGCTGTTGTATGCCCCCTTATTAGGAACACAACCTTACACCTTCACTTCAGGAATCCACCTACGTTTTTAAAAATCAAGGCAACAAAAAGGGTCCTATACTCATAAAAGACCACTTTTGGTTCCCTGAAAATGTTCTTCACACTTACTCACACATCTCTTTTTCAAAAGATCTTTCAAATGTGGGTCTTCTATTGCAACCTTTTGTAACCTTTAAGAGTTTTCACTATAGAGGTGTACAGTTAAAGACTGTACCCAGTTCACTATTGCTCAGTTTTGAATCACATTGTCATTATGTTCAGCGCAGCAATGACACAACAGTGACATGACAGTGGTATGATAATGGATGTGGTTCTGGTGTGTGTGTCACTGCTGGACTGAGAGTGGCCCAAATTTCCATGCAAGGCTCATCGACCAGTGAGCTAGAGGATGACACAAACTGTGAAAGACTGCTGACATTAGCTCTAAACATAACCCAACAAGATGAACCTAGAAGGTGTTTCAGTAATGCTTCCAAAAGGCCCAGTATTCATAGGGCTTAATGATATGCGTCAAATGTTCATTACACTTGACATGAACCTGCATAAACAGTTATGAAGATTTATTCCAGCAAGTATCAGTTATCACAGTCTGTTTCAGTCATTTTCACCCTGCATGTTATAGCAGCTGGAATAAGCCTTTATAGATTTTTTTTTTTTTTTAGAAGTTAACTGTCATGAAAGGTTTAAGTAGGCATCATGTAGGCTTATGAATATTAGCCTTCAGTGAAGTGTTGCTAACTAAATGTGCTGGTATGTTAATGTTTTGGATTAGCATTTTAATTAAATTGTCATTTATGAACCTTTTCAGAATTCCAGCTCCTGCCCAACAACAACCTGCAGGTCCAGCGAGTGACTAAAGCAGACGAGGGTGTGTACCGCTGTGAGGCCAGAGTTGAGGCCAGGGGTGAGATTGATTTCCAGGACATCATCTTGGTTGTTAACGGTGAGTTCATCATAGTCAAAGTGTTATAACAGCAATCCCTAGACAGGTCTGAGAAAGTCTAAAGTTGGTCAAAAAATCATTTTGTGCTTCTCCAAAGACTAATATCATCACATTTCAGAGTTGCGCACTTCTACAGAGGACACACTTAGCAAAGTTATGAGAAATCCATTTAAAATACTTACCTGTTTAAGTGAGAATTAAATACCCATACTTCATAAAAATGACTATTCATACCTATAATTAAAATGAATTCAATGACAAAAAAAATTTATGTTCAGTATAACCTGAAATCAATGCCGGGACCGAGACTTGATCTCTCTTGAAAAAAAAAGCCTACCATGTAGGACACATTATGGCCTCAGAGCACTCTTTGAAACTTTATGTTTATGTGACTGAAGATGAGAACAGATGAGCAGAGATGATATGGGCAGATCAGCCCTCTGGCTTCTTCATGTCTGACGTGATGAGAATGAACATGGGCCAGAGTCTCCTTAGTTCACTGCAGAAGTCTCTCCTGCTGATCTAATAAGGCTGCTCAATGAGGCGTGTCTGATAATCCAGCGGACGTGACAACACAAATCAGAGGCTGACAAAAAACAAACGCCATTCCACAGGCGTGTTCACTAGCCTCCGGTCCTGTTAGGCTAAACATATCACTGTGCCTGTTTTTTTGGGGGGGGTTTTTGTCCCTCAGTTTTCAGACATAAATATCAAATGCTAATACTGAGTAGCCTATTTTGAAACATAGAGAGCCAGGTGTACATTTATGAATAGGTACAGCATAAAGTGTGCTTTAATGTAATCATGGTATGCGCTCTCAATGAGTCTAAAATTAGCTCTCAGTTTAATAGGGCTGTAGCTAATCATGCGTACTGCACATAGGATTGCCTGCTAATTGTGGTACCTGTGTGGAACTGTCAATAGGCAATAAATGTTTTACAGGGCCTCAGTTCCAACCAATACCATAGGCTACAAAATCAAGTGAGGATATTGTACATTCCATATCTTTGCACAATCTCTCTAAATCATCCAGCGACCTGGGTCCTCTCATCTGCACTCTCCTCTTCAGCTCACTCCACAGGTTTTCAATGGGGTTGAGGTCTGGGGACTGAGATGGCCATGGGAGGAGCTTGATTCTGTGTCTGGTGAACCATTTCTGTGTAGATTTGGCCACATGTTTAGGGTCATTATCTTGCTGAAAGACCCAGTGACGACCCATCTTCAGCTTTAGGGCAGAGGCCACCAGATTTTGCTTTAAAAAGTCTTAGTATTTAAGATAAGATAAGATAAGATAAGACAGAACTTTATTCATACCGAGGGAAATTCTTTTGTCATAAACCAATTTCAAAGCATTCATGATGCCATGGACCCTTACAAGGTTCCCAGGGCCTCTGGAAGAGAAACAGGCCCACAGCATCACCGATCCTCCCCCATACTTCACATTAGGCATGAGGTGCTTTTCTGCATACTCATCTTTCGTGTTCCGCCAGACCCACTGAGAGTGTTTGTTACCAAAAAGCTCTATCTTTGTGTCATCTGACCAAAACACACGCTCTGCACATCATCAACAGAACATCGAGCAGAACATTTGTAGTGATCACTCCTTTGTCTTTATATATATAGAAGACTCAGAACACAGTTTAGATCCTTATTTCTCCCAAAAGGTCAGAATAAAATAACTACTGATTCTTCTCACATATTTTCATGTGATGTCTTTAGTTTTTAGATGATAAAGAAACCACTGGTGGTGGAACCAAACATGAAAATCAAAGAGAAACTAGTTCACAACACTAAAAACAAGAGACTCTGCTCATGTTTTACTGTTTGATACAGTTCATTGTATTTATTTTAATATTACACAACTGGAATTTAATATTACACATCAAATGGAATTATGCAGTAAACCAAAAAAAAGAGTTAAACAATCCAGAATATGTTTTGTAATAAGGTAATGATGGACTGTTGTTTCTTTTTACTCAGTTAAGTGGTTCTTGCCATAATGTGGAGCAGAACCGTAGTGGATTAGGATTACTAACTGTGTACCAACCCGACCATCACAACTGATGATCCCAAACACATTAAGTAGGCACGAAATTCCACTCTTGTCGAAGAACAGCTGTTAATTAAATACCATTCCAGTTCGATTCCTCATGAATCTGATTGAAAAAATGCCAAGAGTGTGCAAAGCTGTTATCAGAGCAGTAGGCTGTTTTCAATATTAATTTACAATGTAGCCAATAATAAAAACAAAGGAAATCATTGCGAATTGTCACTTGTCACAATAACATGAAAAAAAAAAGAAAAATACATGAAAATATATGAAATATATGAAAATGTATGTAAATATTGGTCAAATTTGAAAACATGCCATTCACACCTTAGGTTTTTGGTTAGGTCAATAAAATTTGCATATGCTACTATGCAAAATGTTTTAATCTGCTAGCATGTGACTTTAAACAGTATAAACATAGAGGCGGTGACACGATTTTTATTATGACATCAGTATATTGAAAATTGGAAGGATACAGTTTGAGGATCACAGGCGGGATCCTGACTTCAGTGCACTCCCATCATTACATAGGCTGTGCCTCAAATGCCTCCCTGCTGCCTATGTCTGTATGTCTAATAGTAGGTTATATATCAAATATGTCTAATTTTCAGCCAGATTGCTAAATAGCTTTATATAATTTGTCAAGACCTCTTTTGCACAGTCTTTTAACACAGTTAAGCTCCATCCAATCATTAGCATATTTGTAAGGAGTGTGTCAGCACCAACAGCTTATCAATCCTTTTTGAACACTAGCTCTTAAAGAGTGTGATTCAGAATTGTGGCGATAAAAGAATTCTGTAAGGTGTGAGATGTTGAGGACATCCATCATAAAAAATGACCAAAAATATAAGAGATGACCACCCCTCTGAGCCACTGAGATTATATTTGTAATTAAAGTTTATTTAATAACAACTATGGAGTTCTAGAGAGAAGAAAAGTACAAAAACAAAGCTTTAATCTCACCTGAAGCAGATTCAAACCACTTTATCTTTTGATTAAAGCAACACTGGTAACAGTGCAAGCAGGCGTTTACATTTACCAGACGCTTTTGTCCAAAGCGACTTCCATTCCCTAACTACAGGGGGCAGTCTCCCTGGAGCAACTTGGGGTTAAGGGTCTTGCTCAGGAACCCAGTGGTTGTATGCTGAAGGTAGGATTTGAACCCATGACCTAGAGGTCCTTCCCACTAGAGTATCCTACTCACTAGGCCACCACCCCCCCAAGTGTTAGAAGTGTCATATGATGAGTTATAGTGATATGTTAGCTGATTCTGACACATCACTCACAGTGTGAACTCCTCATCCTTGGAGAATAGCTGTGGCTTGGTTTGCCGGCATGGAGAGAAAGTTACATCAGACACAGATACTGTCACACTCTGCTATGGAGAGCTATTTCCTTTCCCGCTGATCGTCCCTGCACCAGCTGCAGTCAGTTGTCTTTGGTCTTTGTGGTGTGTTAAATGGCAGAATTAAGGTGAGGTGATGGTGATGGTCCACCTCGGTCGGTGCTGGTTCTCCGGTATTGTTTCGACGTGTCTGGACCCGCACTCTCTTGTCGAAGGAGCTCATCTAGAGAAATGGAGATGGTCAAACGGAAGAGAAAACCTAAAATGGGAAATTGAGAGAGGCAGATTGCATAGGCCGATCCATGGGGGTTCTTGATCGGCCAATTAATTCCAAGGATTAATTTTTTTAAACGTTCTTCTTTTGGTAAGATTTCTATGTGGCGGCCCACCACGCCTAAATCCTTGTCGTAAAAACCATGTAAATGTATCATTTTGATATTGTACTTCATATCGTTACCACAAAACATACCATGAAATATTGTGATGTAGTTTTAGGTCTGTATCATCCTTCCCTAGTGTAGGACTACAGCCAAACAGGTTGTACACGGTTAGACTGGAGAGGAAGAAAATGGACAACGTTCCATTTACAATCAGACTGTCCTTTAGAAGTGAAGGCAAAACTTTAAGCCGCTGAGGGTTAAATTGGTAGATGTGCTAATGCTGGAGCTAACAGTTTACCGTTAGATGGAGGGCAGTCGTCATCTTCTTCACAAGGTAGATTGCTCAGCGTTCTGTTCAGTGGATGATGTAGAAAAGTGTTTTGGCACGGAACAGAAATATCTTTTCCACCTGCAACTAGCATGTTCAGCCTAAGACAGTACTTCAGAAGTCTCATGTCTGTTAAATAAAATAACATACACTAGTTGAATTGAGTGAGAATGCACTGAAGTCCTTTATTCGGGACACCTGTACTCTACAAAAAGGCATCGCAAAAGGTTCCTTCAGTGATCCAGTAGAAGAGTTTCCGAAAGAACCATGTTTTTAACGAGACGTGTGAATGGGAATGTTTTAGAGGTATAAAGCACCTTCACATAATGTAGTTTCCTGGCCAACTTAAGGGTCCTTCCAAGAACCTTTACATTATGTGGAGGTTCTTTAAACTAACCATAGAAAAGTTCTTTGAGGAGCATAACGCACTTCTTTTCCGATGGTTAGGGAGTGCACCCTGTGATCATAATGTAATGTAACACCTGAGGTTACATTACATTATGTTACATTGCATTACATGTTTTGATGGTGTCAGCAGTTTTCAGCATCCAGTTTTAACATGTGTGGTGCTACGTGTGAGAGGTCGACCATGTGAGGATGTGCTGAACCAATGTTCACTGTTTTTGTTGTACCTGTATAGATTAAATATTGCCAAGTTTCTCTTCTCCCTCAGGTGTCTTTTTTGCACCAATTTTTTTCAGATAAAACTGCCTGCCCTTCAAATTTACTTCACTTCTTTAACGTGCGACAGTACAATGTAGTTTAGTCCAACACTCCGGTTACCTACCGTCATTTTTTCTCAAAATAATTAAATGGGACTTTATAGATTATACCATACACTTACCCAGTGTTATCCTTGCTAGAACCTGTTAGGAATGTCAATGTAAATTAGTTAGATTGTCTTGGAATGTACCATAATGTTACCCAGGATAATTAGCTAGTACTTAGGAGCTTGTACCTCACCTTTACCTGGTTGGTACTTGGAACCTAAAGGAATAGGTTGGCAGAAAAGAACGTACACAATTTTTCACTGATCCCAGATGTGTTGAGTCCAAATTCTGTGTATTTAATTTAGGGCTGGAGCCTCCAAACCTCCAAAATTGATCTCAAACCACATCCAGCTGTTCAGTACGGTGGCACAGACTTGTGGATATGGTTTAGTGTGAATTACATTGAGCTATAAAAGTGAACAAACTTCCTGTGGTGCAGCCTTTTTAGACAACAGGGTCAGTTTTCACAAATGCCTCAGGAATAGGAGATCTAGAATCATTTTCCGCCTCTGATGTTGTCTGAAATGGCCAGTTTTGTTCATTTTTATAGCTAAAGTTAGCCAGGTAACTTAAATATTCAAAATTTGGACTCCAAACATGTGTTAACTGACTACATCTGTGTACATGTTTCACCCAAACTATAGCTTTAAGCTCTAGTTATTAACTAGGAATGCGTGAGCTACGTTTCTTTCCTTTCGCAGACTATACATAACTGTAATATAACTATTATTAACAACTGTAACAAGTCATTTTATTAATTTTGTGGTCTATGATTATTGCTAAGATAGTAGAATATATTGTGATTAAAACTTCTTATTCATATCGCCCATCCCTAGTGCTGTGTGTGAGAGAGAGAATGAGAAAGGGAAGATGAAAGAGAGAGGGGTCAGACTGTCCACTGTAACCTGCGCAATTTATGCGGAACCTGAAAGTGAGAGTGAGGGATACGGAGAGAAAGAGACAGAGGAAGAGGAAGCTCCTGTAGGTCCCTCAGCCATTCGAAACGAGGAGAGAGGGATGGGGGGAGGAGGAGCAGGAGGAGAGAGAGAGAGAGAGAGAGAGAGAGAGAGAGAGAGAGAGAGCCATTCTTTGTTTTACTGCAGCAGAAAATCGTTCACTTCTCCACTGGTGCCCTCCTCCCTGCACACAGTGCAGCAGTAATGCGAGAGGGAGAGAGACAGAGAGGGAGAGGGAGAGAGAGAGAGAGAGAGAGAGAGAGAGAGAGAGAGAGAGAGAGAGAGAGAAAGACAGAAAGAGAGAGAGAGAGAGAGAGAGAG
>JBBJLS010023368.1:0-14969 GCA_037577275.1 Bryconaethiops microstoma
ATGGGTGGGTGTGTAACAGGGAGGAGTTGTAGAGTCTGATGGTGGGTGTGTAACGGGGAGGAGTTATAGAGTCTGATGGGTGGGTGTGTAACAGGGAGGAGTTGTAGAGTCTGATGGTGGGTGTGTAACGGGGAGGAGTTATAGAGTCTGATGGGTGGGTGTGTAACAGGGAGGAGTTGTAGAGTCTGATGGTGGGTGTGTAACGGGGAGGAGTTATAGAGTCTGATAGGTGGGTGTGTGACAGAGGGAGGAGTTATAGAGTCTGATAGGTGGGTGTGTGACAGAGGGAGGAGTTGTAGAGTCTGATGAGTGGATGGGTGGAATTATAGAAATCTAACCTGAATTTGCTCTGTATCCACCCCCAGGATTGCTTGAGGCTGCATATGGCCCAGCCTATGTGGCACAGGGAGCCTGTGGCTTCACAGAAGCTTAGAGATTTGCAAGGATACGGAGACGGCAGAAGCGTCTGTCACAGACTGCACACTTTAAACAGACTATTTTTACAGCACTAATTAAGCCCTGAAGCCCCAGAAGCCGGGCCATTGCGCCACTTTGCAAACTTCGCACATTTCCCTCCTGCACGCATAAATTATGCGGAGAAAGGTTAAAAGAAGCCACACATAAGCTCCTCAGCATTAATACTGCACCACCTGCTGCCGAGGTCCCACAGCACCTGAAGGTTTTTTTCTCGCACTATAGTCCTAATTAGGGTCACTTTATGGGATCACTTTAATCACTGCTTTATTGATAAGCAGATCAGTTAAAAAAGCCAAATAAAATTTTAATTTAAAGGTGTCAGAAAGAGTTTTTGGGAGTGATGCCATAAAAGAACCATTTGGTTCCCTATAGAAATTCTCAAAGCGTGAATAGTTGAAATAAATGAAGTTTAAAGAATCTACTGGTTCTACACCAATTCAAAGGTTTTTCTTCTGCATGAACGTATTGCAAATATATGTTTTAGGCCATAACATCACAAAACTATATTTTGAACCATTTCATATAATTAAAATGTGCAGGAAAGTGCCTTGTTTAAGTGTGTTCCCCATAGAGTGTGTGTACTTATTTTAACTTGGAAAAGCGGGAGCCCTTTTTTTGAACTGTCATATCACTGCTGGAGTCCTTCAGCAGTCAGCATGCAAGAGCCTTGTGATGTTGCTGCTACTCTGAGACTGACAAGGAAATCTTTCCAGTATTGAGTGGCATGAGAGCAAAGTGCAATCTTCAAGAGCAAAGCAATGACAGTGTAATGCTGGGGTAGAGCTGGCAGTGTTAAGAGATTTACACCAACCCAATAACCCTCAAAGCCTTCAGTACTGACCAGGCTGCTCTCCAGAGACTGAATGCTCCGTAAGTACTCTTCAACCCTGTAACCTGAAATCCTATTGGCTATACACACACAATGTTTGTGTTCCCCTTTCCATCAGTGAAATCTGTCCATAGAGTCGGTGTGTGTGCATGTCCATTATGGTCATGGTAAAATGGATCAGTGTGTGGAATTGGAATTTTCTCCAAACGTTTATATATATATATATATATATGTATGTATACATTTTTACATATTACTAAATATACTAAATAAAACTAAAAAGAATAAATATAATTAACCTTATACAGTAAATAGTGATTTTATGGTTAGTATATCAGTGTGTTCTTTGTGGAAGTCCAGTATTACTGTAATTTCATCAGAAACCAGGTTTGACTCAATCAGTCCTTCATTAAATTAAATCAGAAGCTGCTGATAGAATTTCACCAATCCAAACAAAGGCTGGAGGAATCTGGAACCGAACCTGTGTTCTCCTCAGCAGTTCACACGATATCAACTACTTTGACAAACAAAATCAACCTTGATGCTTTTTACTGTGCTCTTGCTTTTTTTTGTATTTATTATAATGTTAACTTTACTAGCAGAAAGACACTTTGTCAAATGCTGAGAAAAATGCATAGACTTTTGCACAGTATTGTATGTATGTGTACACACACACACACATGTATATATATGTGTGTGTGTGTGTGTGTGTGTGTGTGTGTGTGTGTGTGTGTGTGTGTGCGCGTGCGTGTTTGTGTGTAAATGCTTGCTGGAGATATAATAAAAATGTGTACTGTGGTGTACTGTGCCCAATTTATTTGTTTACTCCATAACTCCTCCCCCGTCACACACCCACCCATCACACTCCTGTGCAAAGACATTTTATGCATAAGTATCCATATAAAAGTTTTATTTTATGACTAATAAAAGGCAGTCTGTGCAATCTGTTCCTTTGCTTCGTAGGAGTGCACACAGCTAGTTCTGAACAGAACTGTGTGCCAATATGAACTAAATGTCTAAACCTATACTAAACACCCCCTATATTAATGTGCTTTAGTTTAACAGTATCTCAGCCAATCTGTTCACCTGAGTTAAATTACTTTTATAACAATACATTGCAATAATAGCATATTACATACGATCACATACAGTGGAAGAAAAGAACAAAAAATGCAGTAAATTCTGAAGCATATCTTAAAGAAAACAACCCTAAAATGAATGCCTTCTTATTAAAGAAGAACAGTAGACTAATGGCAGAAATAGGTTTTTGCATCTGTATTAAATGTTTAAGAAATACAATCTACAATCTTCAACTTCCCATAATGAACAAAGAGATCTTTCACCGCTCTGCTTTTTGAAGGCTTGATCCATATTGAATATACCAAAGAGCGAAGATACTGGCGAGGTACTTTTTAATGACCAAGTTCATTCCAGGCTCATGAATGAGGAATGCTTTCACAAGTACTGTTCACCAAATGGAATAATTAATCAACTTGCTCATTTTAGACTGTAAAAAACATCCTCACAAAAATAATTCCTCTGACCCATTAGTTTCCAACTGCACATACAAGTTACACATACAATTACAATTAAAGGTAGTATTTACACATGCACCTGACAAGTACTGTTACAATTACATGTACTAGTTACACATATACTTTACAAACACAGTTACAATTACAGGTACTAATTACACATACACATACAATTACAGTTAAAAGTACTATTTACACATGAAACTACTATTACAGGTATGAATTAAATAGTTAACAATCTGGTGCCCCATTGGACAAGACTGAGCATTTACAGCTCTAGAAAAAAATGAGACCACTGCAAAAATGTTCAGTTTCAGCAAAAATGTTCATCTTTTATAGGTGCAAGTATTGAACTGAACAGTTTTGCCTTAGTTTTTAAGAACTGCTGACAATATTTCTCCTAATGTCCAAATAAAAATACTGTTCTTTAAACCACAGGTTTAAAGGAAATGACAATAAATCAAAATAAGAGAAATGATGCCATGTTTACAGAATAATTAAAAGAAAACTAATCTCTTTTTCACTTTTAAACAAAATGGTAATAATTACCTTTGACGAACTTCTGGTAGTTTATTAACGTCCAACTAATCACATTGTAAGAGGAGGTTTTTTTTTATTGTTAATGTTCTTCAAACTTTTAAAAAAGGTTCTTTTTGGCTAAATGTGTTAACAATGTTCTCCAGTATTACATCAACATATTTGTTCTTTTTTAAATTCTAAATAAATATAAGTACATATAAATATAGAAATAAATTAAGTAGAAATATTTTTTAATATGCCTTATTGTGGGCTTGTGACAACTGGGATAGAAATGGAGAAATAAACATCCCCCTTCTTTCAAAATGTCACATGCACGAGTCACGTGACGCACACGGGACACCGGAAATGAGCGCGTCACAGGGTATATAAACAGGATGTGAGTAGTTCCTCTTCGCTCAGTCATTGAGTATCCTGCCTCGTTCGATCGATGGTGAATCTCCTTCACGTGAGTACTCACTACCCTTCTCTTTGCATGTTTGTGAACGCGGGTTCCGGTGGGAATCTTAACTCTTTCTAAGAGCGTTTGCAGAACAAACTGCGTGAATTATCCAACCCTCTCATTTCTATCCGCGCTTGGGTTCATCCTTCACGCTACACGGGCACCCCTACTCGCAAGGTACGTTCTTGTTACTTCCAGCTCGTGACATATGGTCCTTGGGGGCACCATGTTGGTGACCCCTGTCCTAGATTGTCTTGACACCCTCATACCAGACATCATCATTCTAGTTACCGTCATCATCACCATCACCACCATCATCATCAATACCACCATCATCACCACCATCACCATCATCATCAACATTATCACCATTTATCATCATCATCATTATCACCACCATGACCATTATCATCACCATAATCATAATCATCATCATCACCACCATCATGATCATCACTAACATCATCACCACCATCATCACCAGGGGGGTTACGGGGGTCATGACCCCCAATAATCAGATCCAGCCAATATAACCCCCCCAATATAATCACATCATTCCAGTTAATAAAATTATGAGTTATCTTGCATAAATAATTTTCTTTAATCATTTCAATTATTGCCAGCAAAATAGTTGCATGTTTGATCATCTGCTAATGTAACCCCCGCCCCGTCACAGCAACAGACAAAGTGACTGATGAGAAATAGCCCAGGTGTAGCGTGGAGGAAAGCCCAAACGTGGACACAAATGGATGAGCTGGTAAACCACACGATTTAGTCTGAGAATGCTCCAATACGGAGTAGAGATTTCCTCCAGGAAACCCGCATTCTCACACACACACAGACAGGTATACAAACGGTTCCGCAGAACCAGAGTACTCACGTGAGTCGAGCTGAGGTGAGGGCTGAGTCAGAATGACATGAACCGAATGTCTGGTGCAGACAAAAAATCTCTTTCCTGTTTATATACCTTATGTGAGTCGATTCAGGTGTCTGATGACGTCACGTGACCTGGTGCGTGTGACAGTACCCCCCCTCCAGGACCGGCACCAGACAGACCAGGCTGGGAGGATATCTGATGACGTAGTCCTGGATGAAGTTGTTAACCCAAGATGAATCGTCCGGGAACCCAAGACTGTTCTTCCGGTCCATAGACTTCCCAATCGACAAGGTACTGGGTGCCACTAGGATCCACCGAATGGTATACGCAGGACCACCGTCAATGATCCAAGGCGGGGGAGGAGCAGGAGCCTGGGGAGACAGAGGAGAGAAATAAACATGTTTCGGTTGGGATTGATGGAACACAGGGTGGATCCGGAGAGAGGCAGGCAGCTGGAGCCGGAAGGTGACAGGGTTGATGTGGTGAGAGATCTTGTATGGGCCAATATAGTGTGGAGACAGCTTCTTGCTCTCGGTGCGAAGGTTGATGTTCCTGGTGGAGAGGTAGGCCCTGTCACCAAGATGGAACAATTGTCTCGGAGGGTGCCGATGGCAATGTTGCTGAGCATAGCGGTTGTTGGCATGTTGGATGGCAAGGCGAGCTTGACTCCAGAGCTGCCAGCACCTGCAGATCAACACTTGGGCTGACGGTACATCAACCTCCGGCTCCTGGTGTTCAAACACCGCAGGCTGGAAACTGTGACACACCTCAAAAGGGTTGAGTCCCATGGCCGTCGAGGTGTGGAGATTGTGTGACAATTCCGCCCAGATGAGGTAGCGAGCCCAGGAGCGCTGACAATCAGCCACGAAACATTGGAGGAAGCGCTCCAATTGTTGGTTGGCCTGCTGTGTCTGGCCATTGGTTTGTGGATGGTACCCGGAGGAGAGGCTGGTGGAGACATTGACCTGACGGCAGAAAGCACACCAGAACTTGTCCATGAACTGGGGCACTCTGTCTGAGACTATGTCCTTGGGGAACCCATGCAATCAGACTACGTGTTCGAGCACCAGTTCAGTGGTGGATTTAGCAGTGGGGAGTCCGGTGAGAGCCACCAGGTGCACAGCTTTGGAAAAACGGTCGACTATGGTAAGTATGGTGTTCTTTCCAAGTGAGTCAGGTAAAAGTCCAGGACTGTATGTGACCAGGGCCTACGAGGAACAGGCAAGTGTTGAAAATATCCAGTAGTGGGTTGATTAACAGACTTGGCTCGAGCACACACTGAACAGGCCTGGACATACTCCTTTACATCTTTAACCATACTGGACCACCAAAAGGCTCTTTGGAGGAGGCTGAGGGTGCGTGCAATCCCCAGGTGACTAGCCAGGGACTTCTTTTTGTAAGCTAGTGGGGACGAAGAGTCTACCTTGAGGTGTGTTCGCTGGAGGAGGTTTCTGCCAGTGTCCCTGGCGGATTCTATCTTCTAATCCCCACTGGAGAGAAGCCATGATGATCTGTGGAGACAGGACAGAAACGAGATCCATCGTGGGGCTCTCTACTTGGTGTTGTCGGAAGAGGGCATTAGCCTTGTTGTTTTTCAATCCTGGATGGTACAACCGATGGAAGTTGAATTTCTCAAAGAAGAGCGCCCACCGCGCCTGCCTGGGGTGGTAGTTACAGTGAGGAATGAAAGTATTTGAAGACCCTGCGATTTTAGAAGTCCTCCGACTTAGAAATCATGGAGGGGTCTGAAATTCACATTGTAGGTGCATTCCCACTGTGAGATACAGAATGTAAAAAAAAATCACATTGTAAAGTTTGTAAAGAATTTATTTGTATTGCACTGCTGTACATAAGTATTTGAACACCAAGAAGAATCAGCAAGAATTCTGGCTCTCAAAGACCTGTGACACTGCCTTTAAGAAGTCCACCTCTACTCCACTTAGTAAACTTAATTAGTAGCAACTGTCTAAGCTCGTTAAAGACACCTGTCCACCCCACAGTCAGTCAGACTCCCAACTACTACCATGGGCAAGACCGAAGAGCTGTCAAAACACACCAGAGACAAAATTGTGGACCTCCACAAGGCTGGAAACAGATATGGGGCAATTGCCAAGCAGCTTGGTGAAAATAGATCAACTGTTTGAGCAATTGTCAGAAAATGGAAGAGGCTAAAGACGACTGTCAGTCTCCCTCGGACTGGGGCTCCATGCAAGATCTCACCTCGTGGGGTATAAATGTATATGTAAGAAAAGTGAGGAATCAGCCCAGAACTACACGGGAGGAGCTGGTCAGTGACGTGAAGAGAACTGGGACCACTGTTTTAAAGGTCACTGTCGGTAGAACACTACCCCGTCATGGTTTCAAATCATACATTGCACGGAAGGTTCCCCTGCTCAAGTCATCACATGTCCAGGCCCATCTGAAGTTTGATCTGGATGATCCAGAGGAGGCATGGGAGAAAGTCATGTGGTCAGATGAAATTAAAATAGAACTTTTGGTCTAAACTTCACTCCCTGTGATTAGAGGAAAAAGAAGAAGTTGCATCCAAAAAACACCATCCCTATTGTGAAGCATGGGGGTGGAAACATCATGCTTTGGGGGTGCTTTTCTGCGAAGGGGACAGGACGACTGCAATGTATTAAGGAGAGGATAAATGGGGACATGTATTGTAAGATTCTGAGCAACAACCTCCTTCCCTCAGTCAGAGCACGTGGCTGGGTCTTCCAACATGACAATGACCCACAGCACACAGCCAGGATAACCAAGGAGTGGCTTCGTAAGAAGCATGTCAAGATTCTGCAGTGGCCTAGCCAGTCTCCAGACCTAAATCCAATCGAAAATCTTTGGAGGGAGCTGAAACTCCGTGTTGCTCAGCGCCAGCCGCGAACCTGACAGATCTAGAGGAGATCTGTGTAGAGGAGTGAGCCAAAATCTATGTTGCAGTGTGTGCAAACCTGGTCAAGAACTATGGGAAACGTTTGACCTCTATAATTGCAAACAAAGGCTTCTGTACCTAAAATTAACACTGATTTTCTCAGGTGTTCAAATACTTATGTGCAGCAGTGCAATACAAATAAATTTCTATACAAATCATACAATGTGATTTCCTGAATTTTTTTTTTACATTCTGTCTCTCACAGTGGGAATGCACCTTCAATGTGAATTTCAGACCCCTCCTTGATTTCCAAGTGGGAGAACTTCCAAAATCGCAGGGTCTTCAAATACTTACATTCCTCACTGTAGGTTCTGGTGGTCGGTCCAGACAGGCTCTCCGCAATATAATTCTCCATGGCCTTCTGGTCCCCGCCGAGAGAGAGAACAGGAAGCCGCGGGGCAGTACCGCGTCTGGCAGGAGTTCGATGCCCAGGTCGTAGGGGCGATGAGGTGGTAGACGGACGGCCCTCTGCTCACTGATGACCCCCGCCATGTACGATACAGGACATGAGCGGCCTCCAGTTCGATATCAGGAGCCTCGGACTCCCTTGAACACGTCTTGGCCTTAGCCCGGAGACAAAGCTCCTGACAGGTCGGACCTCAATGGATGACTCAATGATTGGCTCAAGAGATGAGAGGGTTGTGGTTAACGAGCCACGGATGACCCAAAATGATGGGAGGTGAAGTGATTTTGGTGATCAGGAAGGTGATTTCTTCGGTGTGGTTATTGATTTTCATATTAATGGGTTTGGTGCATTGAGTTATAGGGCTGATAGATAGGGGGAAATAGGCCGAGGTAACACCGAGTTCTATCCCCAACTGGGCAGCATAAGCCTGATCGATGAAATTACCTGCCGCATCCGAATCAACGAACGCGGAGGTCACAATCTGTCGGTGGCCCAGAAGGAGACTTACCTGAAGGAGTAGGCGAGAAGCGGTCTGAGGAAGGCAAGAGGTAGCAACCAGTGGACAAGGTGAGTTCCTCCCCCTATTCACCTGGTCTAACCGTTTCCCGGATGGAGAGGGCAGATGGAGGTAAAGGAGGTAAACACCCGTATTGTTAAGTTAGCTGATGTTCTGTTGACTGGAGTTAGTTAGTTGTTCCATTGCCAGCCTAGCCTCCTGTGAGGAAAAGCCAGAGGCTGCCAGTGATGTAGCCTACTGTCTAGGACAAATGTCAGTGTCACTGAATTGTAACTTAAGTAATTGTTTGCTACAATACAGTCACATGTTTTGCCATCCCTCCTGCTTAACACTGTCATTGACAGCTAGCTGCTTATGGTAGAGCTTTGCAGAGCAGGTGACCAAAGTGGGACACGAGGAAGCAGAGATGAGGAAAGAGAGACAGCAGGCAACAGAGGAGGATCGGTTGAGAGAGAGCGAGGAGGCAAAAGAGGAGGTGCAGAGGAGAGTGAAGGTGGTGACAGAGGTAGTGCAGCAATTGAACGAGAGAGAGAGAAGGAGGTGACAGAGGAGAAGCAGTTGAGAAAGAGAGAGGAGTTGAAAGAGGAGGTGCAGAGGAGAGCGAAGGTGGTGATGGAGGCGGTGCAGCAATTGAAGAAGGAGAGACAGAAGAAGGTGACAGGAGGTGTAGTACTTGAGCAAGAGAGAGGAGAAAGTGACAGTGGGTCAGATGACCAAAGAGAGGGAAAGAAAGTGCTCTTAGAAGACTAAAGACTTGGTGTTACGTCCCGACTCTTTTTCTGGTAGTTAGATGGAATTTTAGGAGAAGTGTGCACTCCAACACAAACGTCCAGTAGTAAAATGAGCCACTATCCAGACAGAACTGTTCTTTGTACAAGCTTTTAAATAGTATTTACAAAGTACTTACCTACCTAAACCAAAACCTACCTTCAAAACAAATGGCGTCTGCCCGAAAACCCACAAAGTGATATACAACACAAAGTACTACAAACAGGAACAAAGCTCTTTCAAAAACAAACTGAAGTACACAAAGAACTTATTCAAGCACCAAGCTCTCTCCCCAACTCATTCTTACTGCTTCTCCCGGCCGTTTCAAATACTGAATGCGGGAAATCCTGTACTCGATCGTCCAATCCGGGGCTCCAGTCACGACCAGCGAATCAGCTGTTAGTGGAGATGGGACGGACCAATCAGCCGCTGCATAGCCGCTTCACAGGATCCTGGAACAGCCAGGTAGAGAGCGAGAACAACAATACGTGCCAGGGCATGTAACAGTATATCATTTGCACATTGAAGCATATTACACTGAAATGTGTCTTTCTGTTTACTTACTTTTGTATGTGGAGATGAATACATTTGAATAAAAATAATTAAATACAACATTTTTCAGTATAAATTATCACTGTATTCAGTAACATTGTTATATGCAAAATTCAATGATGAATACAAAAATAGTGTATTGTGCACTTTTATTTTAAAAGTACTGCTATATGAACAAAAGTGCAACAACATTTGGTTTGAAAAAACTTTAAAGAAATAAGGTGTTTTTTAACAGCAGTTCAAATATTTCTGGAAATCTCAACTTAAACATTAATGGAATCAAATCAAATATAAGACCAAAGCTATTTGTAACTGTATAAATTTAAAGGGAGCAATTTTTCGGCAGGTTAGCATGAATCGATTGACTCTGCTATCGATATGGTAGCATTTTTCGACAAGACAGCATAAATCATCAGAACACCAATGCCCATGGTCCAGAGCCATGATCAGAACATTCTAACAGGCACCTTCCGAGCAACAGCAAGTTAACATTTATAAACGGGGTGAAGCGGTCGAGCACAGGTAAACAAACTTTCAAAATAAGAGTAAATAAAATAATCGTCTGCGTTAAGTTATTAATGCATTAACAAGCCCAGCACTATATATATATATATATAGTGTGGTGTGTGTGTGTAGCTCATAAAACAGTCAAGAGACCATTTCAATCTTTTTTAAATCTCTTTTTATGGCAGCCATTTCATGTTTCATGTTTTGTGGTGGAATTCCAACCCAAGCACACCCATGAGGCACTGATTGATGATCCCTTTTACCAAATCATCTTGCAATTTGAATGGCAAAACAATGCTAGAAATACCTTAAATATCTATTGATCATGTATAAAGATTTAAAAACTCTGATTACAGGGTTTTTCAGCAGGAAAATGATTAATGCCACACAACCAGGTCAATAAAGGTGTGGATGAAAGGCTACCAGATCAAGGCCCTGTCATGGCCTGCCCCATCTTCAGACATGAACCTCACTGAAAACCTCTGAAATATGATCAAGAGGATGGATGGTCACAAGCAATCAAACAAAGCTGAGCTGATTGGATTTTTGCACCAGGAGTGGCATACAGTCACCCAAGAGCAATGTGAAAAACTGGTGGAGAGTATGCCAAGACACATGAAAACTGTGATTAGAATTATTCCACCACAAACAAATTAGAATTATTCCACCACATACAAATTTCTGAATTCTTCCATTACTATTGATTTGTTTAAAGTTGAATATAAACTTTATTTCTATGCATTGTTTAAGGCCTGCAATTAAATGCTCTAAGTGCATCTTTATTTTTTGTGGAATTCAGGGGAAATGTCAGTTGTTTATAGATTTTTTAAAAATTATGTTCCTCAAACACCTGCATCTGTAAAACCAGAGAAACCAATCATTTTGCAGTGGTCTCTTAAGTGCTTTATATATTTTAAGACACCATTTTGTATCGTCTGTTACAGCCTGAAAAGCACACTGATGCTCAAAGTCTTCTGTTATAAGGAAAGGCTGTTGTTTTTTGTCTGGTGACAATAAAAAGAGAAGAGGAAGGTGTAGCACCAGTGTGCACATGGCCATTTATGAGGAGTCTGTGAAAGAGCTGTTTTTCAGACTCACTGACTAGCTGAGTTTCCTAATTACAGTGGGAAAAGAAGAGTACAGAGAATAGAGATGTATTCAGGTGGACTGGGATCCTGTTCAGTTCTGCTATTCTGAGCCTATATTTATTTGGCACGTACAAGATTGTGTGTGAAAGGCAGTAGTGTATACTACAGTCTTCCAGACCTACAACTGAAGCACTTGAGAACAAGGCACTGTCAATTCTAGTTCAAGTGGTAATGAAAACAAGAGTATGGCTTAAATTTTAGTAACAAACACTAGAAGTCAATAGTCACTTAAATTGTCTCTGCAAGTACATCCCTACAACTTCTCTCGTTCCACTTAAACTCCAGCTCCTCCTTAAGATGCCACAGACTTGTAAATGTAAAAATTAACAAAAGTTTTTTTTTAACTTCATAGTTCACACGAAGTCAAATAAAGGAACTTTTTCATAATATATAATTAATGTATTTAAATATATTTCATAAGTCATATTAAAGATTTTTGAGGATGTATTTATTGAAATGGTTTGGGTAACTATTGACCTATAAGTGTTTCTTTGCAAAATTTGCCTTTTTGCTCTGGTTTTAAACTAAAGAATCAAAATTTGGACTCCAAATATTTGACATATTGGCATTGTGCAAATTTCATTTTCGGCTGAACCATTACTTTAAGACTGCGTTTGTGTCAAAGATAATAACAAATAACCACATTCTATTTTTTTTTTTAACACAGTGTGTGTGTGCACTACGAAATCCTCAGTGTTGTGGTCCATCTCATTTATTCCACACTGATGATTAGGTCATGTTTGTGCTGAGAGGTGCAACTTCTTAATCCAGAACTTGAATGCACTTCTTAATCCAGAACTTGAATGACTGGGTATGGAGAAAAAGAGTGTAGCAGCTGTTTCAGATGATAGGAAGATGACCATATGTTCACATAATCTCCACGGCCTTTCCTTGAAATGAGAACTAGTAGCAGCATCTGTTACACCTACAATTTACGAGATGTTTTGATTTAAGACTTTTTTACTTAAATTTTAATTGAGGTGAGAATGTGAGGGTGGGGTTTTCTGGCAACATAAGCGAATATAGCTCAACCTGAAAAGCACTGAATTGTCAAGGCTAAGGCTAGGGGTAGGTTTTGACAATTTTCATGCAAAAATATGACCTAAAATATAATCAGATTTTTACAGACAACCTAAAGGTAGGTAAAGAGAATCCTGTTAAAAAACAAGATGATACAACATTATTCTTTATTTATTGAAGAAAGTGATCCAATATTACATATTTGTAAGTGGCAAAAGTATGTGAACCTCTAGATTTAGCAGTAGGAGAAATTAATTTTTTCAGTTAAATGGGATGACAATTAGGTGTGAGTGGTTGTGCAGGAAGACAGCAAGTCTAAACACACAAGTCGTTCTACAAATGAATGGTTAGGGAAGAATAAAGTTAATGTTTTGGAATGGCCAAGTTCAAGTCCTGACCCTCTGAGATCCGAGGCCTGTCAGGCACTTTGTGGCAGTTTGCTACACCTTTATATTTTGTAAGCATTTCATTTAACTAAAAACATCTATGCAAAAGTGACACATATGGTTAGGCCTACATTCTGGCGAACCTCAGCAATAATAATATACAATAATAATATGCGAGTAAAGTGAATGTGATTAAATTAGTTTTTTTTTTAATATTGTGTAAACATGACATGACAAAAACTATTTTCAAAGTAAAAAACACACCATAAATATATCTGAGCAAGTCTTTTGAAGTTTGAACCTTGTAAACATATGTGTTGGTTACAAAAAGGTAAGGAGAGCATTCAGAAATTTTATGTGGTTTTACTACAAATTGTAAAATAGTCAGACTAGGTACTTTTTCTCTGCTCTTTCACATGCATATTCATTAGAAGGATGTTTCACACCTGTAACTTCCCCCTCCCCCTGTCATTGTCTGGCTGGTTATGTGTCAATGGCTGTCATTGTCTGCCTGTCCCTCCTCTCAAAGCTTTTGTAGTAAATCTACATTTCAAAATCTTTTAAAAATACTGAAGGACTCAAAGACTTTTGTCTGTCACATGCAGTTATTGCTGGTACAACATAGACTCTGCTACACACGGTTAAAATGGAAGAAAAAATAGGATAAATGAAAAACAAAAATATATGTGTAAATACAAATAATAAAAGAAGACCCAAAACAGAATCTTAAATTAGCCTAAACAAAGAAGAGATAAGTATCAACATCACAAAAATAGTGGAAGTGTCACGGTTCAGGCCAGCACCCGCTGGAGGGCGCCAGCGGACTCTGCACCGGACTTTCAGGTGCAGCCTCATCCAGCCGGCATTGGATTGATCAGGCTCAGCCGGCTAGATGTTCACCCTTATCAGAGTCCTTCGTTCATTGGCCCATGACGCTCCCTCCAGTATTTTTAAGTTCACCACTCCTCAGTTTGCGTCATGGGACCATACTGTTCCTAGACCCCCTCGACTCCTCATTTTCACCAGCCTTTGTACTCGTGTCCTTTTGACTGGTCCTCGCGCCACCTGTTTTGTTTCTTGTTTCCTGTTAATAAAACCCCCTAATCATGGAAGTCTGCATTGGTGCCTCTTACCTTCCTCCCCGACGCGATTCTCGCGTGACAGAATGATCCCATCCCCGAGGCGCCGCAGACGTCCCCAGCACCCGGCGGGTACGGCCGGACGACTCCCGTGGCAGCGCTCACCCGCCATCCTGCCTCCCCGAGGGAAGCTCACGGCTCGGCTTCCCCACCGAGACACTGGATTCCCGGCTGTATCACCTGCGGCAGGGAAACCGCTCGGCGGTGGAATACGCGGGGGAGTTCCATGCCTTGGCGGCCAAGGTCACATGGGGGGACTCTGCTCTACGGGCCGCCTACCACGTGGGTTTAGCAACCCGCCTGCAGAACAAGCTGGTCTGGCACGATCTCCCGGGCATGCTGGAGGCGTTGGTCCAGCTCAGCCTTCGCCTGGACCCCCAACATGGCTCGGTTGTTCTCGCGGCAGCCAACAGCTACCCGGTCCTCTCCACGATCACGACCCGACTCGCCTCAGCTCTGCCCAGCCCAACCTACAGTCCACCTCCTCCTCGAAAGCGAGAGGCTCCACTCTCGAGCCAGGGAGCACCCCGGAGCCGAAGAGCTCTGCCCCGGAGTCCCGGAGCTCCACCCCAAAGCCACAGAGCGCTCTCAAAACTAGAGGCTCCACTCCCCTCTTCAACACCCCAGCTTCCTACATCCATCCAGCCTTAACCTTTCACCCCAGTTCAACACTAGGCCCCGTTACAACCTTCAACTTCACCCCACACACTCTCACTCCACACACTCTTACTCCAGACTCTCTCACGCCAGCTCCTTTCACTTCCGCTCCCCTTAGACCCCCTCGACTCCTCATTTTCACCAGCCTTTGTACTCGTGTCCTTTTGACTGGCCCTCGCGCCACCTGTTTTGTTTCTTGTTTCCTGTTAATAAAACCCCCTAATCATGGAAGTCTGC